>VDFB02353248.1:313108-357932 GCA_007258455.2 Sequoia sempervirens
ATTTGGTGATCAAAGTTGCCATCATGATCTAGGTTGGTCAGTTGAAACAAGAGTAGATCTCAATCAACTATTCCAAAAGAAAATGTTCTTCACTAACTTGCAAGTTCATTAAATATTCCAAATTCTAAAGGTCCTAAACCCTGAACTCTAAATTCTAAACCCTAAACACTAAACCATTCATTTTGTCCTACCCAGGATCTTAAAGTGAAATTTGGTTGTCTTAGGAAAATCCACCAAATTTCATTCCCTTATGCCATGTAATTTTGTCCTAGGATCTTACTACATATATCCCCTTAAGTTATCCTATTACCGTAAAACCTAAACCCTAAAGCCATTATTTTTTCTTAGGCTCTTAATGAAATTTGGTTGCCTTAGGCAACTCCACCAAATTTCATTCCCTTATGCCATGTAATTTTTTCCTAAGATCTTACTACATATATCCCCTTAAGTTATCCTATTACCCTAAACCCTAAACTCTAAAGTCTAAATCGTAAACCCTAAATCCATCATTTTTTCTTAGACTCTTAATGAAATTTGGTTGCCTTAGGCAACTCCACCAAATTTCATTCCCTTATGCCATGTAATTTTTTCCTAGGATCTTACTACATATATCCCCTTAAGTTATCCTATTACCCTAAACCCTAAACTCTAAATTCTAAACCCTAAACCCTAAAGCCATCATTTTTTCTTAGGCTCTTAATGAAATTTGGTTGCCTTAGGCAACTCCACCAAATTTCATTCCCTTATACCATGTAATTTTTTCCTAGGATCTTACTACATGTAGATCCCCTTAAGCTATCCTATTACCCTAAATCCTAAACTCTAAAGTCTAAACCCTAAACCCTAAAGAAGCCATCATTTTTTCTTTAAAGGCTCTTAATGAAATTTGGCTGCCACAGACGCTTCACCAAATTTGTCCTTGAAACCATGCCATTTTCTCCTAGGACCTCACTAGGCGTGGAAATCCTTAAGCCATCCTATCACCCTAAATCGTAATTCAATTTTCTTAAGGGGTTCCAATATGACATTTCTTAAGGGGATCAAAGAATTTCTTAAAATTTGGTGATAAAAGTTTCCCAAGGCCCAACCAAATTTAACAATAATAAGATCCTGCAAGATTATACAATATCAATATTTAATTTTATTTTCATTCAAGTAACATGTGCCTTAGACATATAGATGAGGCTTACATATAGTTTTATCATTTGTATTCAATTATTTAAGGCCATTTATATTGAATGGTTTAAGGTATTTCCTAAACATGTATCTTACATCTTGAAATTACAAATCTAATGTAGGTTCACTCATAGCTTAAAGATCACATGGATCCATTCAATAATATTCACAATCCACCTCCATGCCATCCATCTCCAACACCTTCACCTCCACCTCCACCCAATCCACCTCGTAACCCCCCACCTCCATCACCTGAAATCAATGAACATGCTCGTTTGCAAGCAAAAATCAATGCTTCTGCTAGAACCATCCAAGATCAAATCAACATTATTCAAAATGAAGAATGTGTCGCACCTTTTGTGAGGATGTTTGCATCTAGGATGCAAACCATTGTTGATGCTATCAGAGCTATGGATGGGATCGTAGATGAGCATCGACAATGGCTAGAGGAGAGGAGAACTCCTGATTTTGAAAAGGAAAACACAAAGAAATGAAGATCTATGTAGTAGAGAGCCATAATAGTTTATAAATTAAAACAATGATCTTAAATGGTTATGAATTTATAAATTTGGTGAACGATGGATATTTTGTGTGATGAATTTATAAATTTGGTTCCAAATGGATATTTTTAGTGACATGAATTTATGATTTTGGTTCTATATGGATATTTTTAGTGACATGGATTTGTGAATTTGGTGGAATTTATGAACTTATAATGAATAGCATATAGCAATTATATATATTTTATGATTTGTCTACTAGATGAAGTGATTTCTCTGCTGAAAAAATTGTAATATATATATGTGTGTGTGTGTGTGTGTGTTAGACATAAAATGAGCTTTTTGTGAATGTTTCAAGTTTATTGTTTAGTATGTATGTGTGCATGTATTAAAATTTATATATATAGTTCTTAAATTTTGAAATTTGTATGTATGCACATAGTTTAGTTTAATGATTTGTACGCATACAAATTATGCATCATATTTTTTATTTTAAATGTACATGTACATACATTTAATTTTGAATTTTGTATGGACATGCTCTTGAGTTGAACAATCAATGTATATATATGTGCATTTCAATTAAATATATGATCTTAATATATATGTTGCTCATCCTATTTCATTTAAATATATGGTCTTAATATATGTATGCACATGGACTGTTTTGTATGATTTAATGCAGGTACACATTTATATCGAGCATATCATGGATGATTTTAACATTGATGATATCATCAATCCACCACCTTAGCCACAACCACATCCGCATCCCCCCCTCCACCTCCACCTCCACCTCCCCCTCCCCCTCCCCCTTCCCCTCCACCTCCACTTAATATTCCACATCCAACACCTATCACATCTGACGAGGCTCGCTTGAGAGCATGAATAAATGATCAAGTTGCATCCTTACAAAATCAAATCAATGCTATGCAGATTCAAGCATTGATTCCTCCACATGTGAGACGTTTTGCATCTGCAATGCAAAACGTTGTTGATTCCATTAGGATGATCGATTCTAATCTTGATAGGCATCGATGAGACAGAGAAAAAATGAGAATTTTATTCTGATGGTCTCTCTTACAAACAAATATTAGACCATAAAATAACGAAATCCCATCTAGCCCCCTACTTTCTTGACCCCGTTACTTGACAACCCATTCCACCCAACAAATATAGAATATCCATGAGGTGGTGCATACATCCGCAAATGAGTGTACATTTTTGGAATTGATGGTATATGGTTTTTGATAGTCCCCCACATGCTAATTGGGAGTGCCCATTGTATTTTTTGAGAAAATTGTATGTAGAGTTTGTTTTGGGGAAAAAGCCCAATTATTTTGATTTTAGATCATTTCAAGGTGTTGGTGGCAGCATGCCACAATAGAGATTAGGGGAAAGGGTTGATCCTCGATGCCCCGTGCATGCACAACCCCTTGTTGTTGCTCCTGGTCCTCCCATTCCTACACCTGTACATCATCAAGCTCTAGTCTCAACATTAGGTTCCCTTAGTACACTCGCAGGAGACCTTGATCAGCACACTTCTACGATAGCGAGTGGGGAGCACAGAGACGATGATGATGATGGAGGAGTTTTTTTATGAAGCTGGTCTGAGTACCGATCTAGGAGTGTTGAGGCCCACCCCCCAAATATGTACTAGTTGTCATCAAGTATGCTATGGACCTGATTAGGCCACACCTAGTTCAGGTGGACGGGGAGATTCTGGTGGTTCATCTGCTCGCATTAGTTCATTTGTAGAGTTCCTCATAGCAGAACATCACCCTGAGGACACTACGACATAGGTATAAATATGCATCTAGATGTACGTTCATTTTATAAGAATTTTGATGGTTGTATATATTAAAGAAAAGTTTGCAATGCATTTTAACAATCAAATTGTTTGGTGTACAGATGACACTAACGATGCAAGGGAAATCATTTGTTCCACGAGTACATACATCGACACTAGTCATACTTGGCAACCCTTATGGGGTATTTTGATTTCAATTTTTAAAATTATATATGAAATCACAAATTATTTAACTTGAGTTTTAAATTTATAATTGAATCACATATACGTTTCAAATATTTGTGTTGGTTTAGGTGAGTCAATCGGCATCCACGTCGATTCCTCCTGAGGGATTTTCAAGCACTCCTCCACTATCGAGCGTCATAGATCAGGGGCAAGTACATTCATATTGTAAATTTTTTTAAAGTTTACATTAGTATAGTTACAATTTTATGAGTTTTGAATTCACTAGATATATGAAACGCATGCATGTACACTTGTAAATATTATAAGCGTTAAATGTCTATGTATGTATGTATGTCTAGGTTGATACCACAATAAGAATGGGTATTGGGCAAACATTTGATGTTGCAGTTACTCGTGAGGACACTGATTTCTAGGTTGTTTACAAAAATTTCTACACAAAATGTGCAAACTTGAATATATATATATATATATATATTCAATTGTACATGCTTTAATTTTGATCTTGTAGCACTTTGTTAGTGCAAATTTCAGCCCTGACCCAAACATAGTTACACCACCAGGAGGACATGTAGAGCAGGTTCCAGATCAAATGGTAATTTAATTTTTTTATTATATTTAAAGTCAATTATAAATTTTAAATTGAATATATACATAATATGATTTTTTTACATATTCTTTTTCTTTTATAGCATGAGGCACATCTTGTAGTTGAGCATGTACAGACAGGTCCTGGAGAAGAGCCTAGTGCACAACCTTAGAATACGGTACAATTAAAATATGATAAATTATAAATTAAATTGAATTAAAAAAAGATTAATTGTAGAGTTGTACATCTAATTTCAAATTTCTTTGTCTTGTTTATGTAGATTGATTTAGAGAATTTAGAGGTTGCTTCAGGTGCACCAGAGCATCCAGACGTAGATATGATGGTAATTTAATTTTATGATGGATTATAAATTAAATTGTCATTAAATCATTTTTTATTGTCTTACATCTAATTTCATCTTTCTCTTATACATAGTGTTTCAGGTCATCCACATAGTCTGCATGGTGTGAAGAGGTCTCTTGATTATAGAGACAGTACATGACCTAGAAACATGTGATTTTATGTGTTATATTTGTTTATTTCATGGATATTATTTCTTGTTTCTCATGTACTATGTTGGACTTTATTTCATGCACTTAATATATTGGTTTCATGCACTTAATATGTTACATAAATTATGGACTTTATTATTGTTTGAAATTTTAATTTACACATGTACATTTATGCATTTTATGTTCATAGTCAAGACATTAATATAGGACATTAATGTGAAATTTAGTGATCTCATACATGGATTAATATAGGACATTTTAATATTTATACTTTGAAAATTTAGTGATTTCATACATGATATACATGATATGTACATTCAATAAATAGTGATAATTACTCAATGAACTTATTCAATTCACGTCAATCAATAATCAGTCAATAAATCATAATTTACAAACAAAAGCAATCTATTTATATACCAGAAAGGATAAAATTTTAAGAAATAAACAATACCATAGAAGATTAGAGAATAAAAGCATTAATAAATACTATAAATAATAGTTCATCTAACACTAATTTATAAGTTGTCAAAAACAAATAATGACGTCTTAAGGGGGTTTCTAAAGGGGTCATAATAGAACGTCTTAAGGGGATGTCTTAAGGGGTTATAATAATTCTTAAGGGGATGTCTAAAGGGGTCATAATAGAACATGTTAATTAAGGTGATGTCTTAAGGGGTCTTAAGGGGATGTCTAAAGGGGTCATAATAGAACGTGTTAATTAAGGGGATGTCTTAAGGGGATGTCTAAAAGGGTCATAATAGAATGTCTTAAGGGGATGTCTTAAAGGGTCATAATATGCCTAAATGGGATGTCTTAAGGGGTCTTAAGGGGGTGTCTTAAGTGGATGTATTAAGGGGTCATAATATGTCTTAAGGATATAATTGATTTAACAATAATGCATGCATGATATTTAGTGATTATACACATAAACATAAAGTTTCAAAGTAGGAACACATGCACATTTAAGAAACAAAATATATAGAATATTGATTTGATACATAGAAGTACATAGAGTATGTTTGATTTTGTAAGTATGTATGTACATATATGTCATCTCAAAACAATGTTTACAAAATTTGGATATGCCATCTCAAGAACATCTCAAAATCATGGCTAGAATGTTGTAGGTCTTCACACCACCTGATATCAAAAAGGTACAAGCAATATCAATGAAATCATTAAAATATACATATTTTAATTTATATAAAATTATCTATATGTACAGAACTCAAGTACTTGCATTTAAAAGTATTCCACACATGTTTGTAGGTTGAATCCAGGCATCCTCTCCTTTTTGTTTCAAAGTATGAGATCAATGCAAAGATGGCTTTAGGATACACAAAATGACAATAAATCAATTTTAACTATTAATGTCCAAGCAATATCAATATGTAATCAAAACATGTATTTAAATATAATTTAACTAATAATTACCTGTTTTTACCAAGTATTCCATGTTGTCTAGGTTGAATCTGCATGGACTAGATCCTTTTTGTGATTATGCCTTAAGGATATATAAAATAACAATTTAAATCAATTTCAACTAATAACACACTTGACCAATGTTGAAACATGTATTTAATGTATTTAAAAGGACAAAATAAAACTAAAGCTATATTTACCTATATTTACTTATTCCATTGTACCATCTGCATCCTCTCTTTTGCAATGCATCTATGATTGCCTCATGCTCTTCCATAGAAATTGACCATAGCAATTTTTGAAGGTCTTCCACGATACCGCTCTAGTTTTATATTTGTTGCCACCACCAAATGTGAATAATGAATAATCTTTTATGTGTTTCATAGTCTTCGAATGCAGGTAGACCATTCTTTCTTCTCAAGTATTTTAGTAGCCAAGTGCCAACAACCACCACTGATCCTATTGGAAAACATGCTCAAAAACCATCATCAAATAAGTTCTCAAAATTTTCTTAAGGGGATCAAAGACTTGTTCTAAAAATTGCTTAAGGGGATCTAAAACTTGATATCAAAATTTGCTTAAGGAGGTGTCTTAAGGGGATCACCGTACCTGTTGGATAATGAAAGCCATCATCATCTTCTCGAGGTGTTATCAACTTATGTTTAGTTTCCACACAATGAGCCAACCACTGTTTGTTCTTCATTCTCCTCAGGTCAGAACAGCATACACATGTCCCCAACAAAATTTGACTTAATAACTTGTGCATATCCATATAAATAATTTAGTATTACAAAATAACTTAATAAAGGAAATAAAATGAAATAAAATGAATTAAAATTACCTTCTTGTACAAGGTCTGAAACACGGTCATAATCTTCAGATGCAAACAATTGATCATTTTCTTCAATAGTTCTTTCATATTGATTATGTGCTTCTGCAGGTGTCAACGATCTTTTCTCCCACTGTTCAACCCATTCTATATTTTCACAAGCTTCCCAATCTCCTGAGATACAAAAACAAAAAAAACATGCAAGCTCCCTTATCCAAATAGTCCATGTGCTTGCTATTGCACTCCTAAATGAATGTCATTTAGTAGATCCACAAATTGTCTCACAATCAACTCTAGATACAATGTTCTCTTCTTCCACCAACCAAAAGAATCGATGAAATGTAGAGTAATCACTCAAACCAGGTGCAGATAATCTTCTATTACACCAATCCACAATCTCATGTGCATTTTTAAACTTTACTGAATCCTCGAATTTTAATTGTTCTCTAGCAAGAATTCTTTTGACACATGCACCAGCTCCATCATGTTCTCCTTTACCATGCCCAGCTTCAAAAAAATCCACATATGCTGGACATTAAGTTCCTTGTGAACCCTACTTAACCAATAGAACATTCTGTTAGCATTTTGAACTGCCCCGCATAAATTATTCCAATTCATATGAGGTGTTCTTTCATATGGATTCCTCTTCTCTTAAATTTCTATAAAATATACTAAAACAATATTGAACAAACTCTGATGAGTGTAACCGATTGTCACTCAAATAAAAATGATACTCCCTCAAAACTTTTCTATCATCCTCAGTGCTATCATCTGCATGTCTATAAATGATATGGACAAACATAGCTACTTGCATTGAATTATAATATTGAGATTGAATTTCCTCTTGCAGAGCAAGAGTATAATTCTCCTTAAAATCAACCACTAAAAGTATAGTACCAATTGGAAATGTGTTTCTACATGCGTGAAATTGGCCATCAAGCCATCGAGCATGTTCAAAGTGCATAACATATTTTGGTACAATTTTATTATTAAATTCACTCATAAATGCATGCACACTAACTTTTTCTGTAACTAAATCACAACGCTTTCCTATTTTTCCATCTTTTAAAGAATGTGAACATTCCTAAATCTTTTAACATCTACTAATTGTTGTCCAAAATCATGATCAACACTTTCATGCAAACAAATTCTTAAAAATGAAAGATTTCCATAGTTAATGCATTGTCTAGAAATACAAGAACTTAAATAAAATAATTTATCATTAGATTTTTCACAAAACAAACCTGAAATAAACTCTCTTATTGCTTTAGGTGGCATATCAATACCACAATCCTGTATAATCATGTTAGTATGCAAGGTACAACGTATATATCGAAAAACATCATAAAAATAATGAAATTGAACATGTATTTTACAACAAGAAGATATTCATTGCTTATTAATTTTTAAATACCAGGGTATGTGCAGGATCATCATGGAAAAAACAGGCCCTTAAGTGGCAAAAAATTCAGAAAAATCAGAGTTAGGAAATTTGACTTAAAAATTTGAATAAGTTATCTATATTATTTTAAAAATATGTAAGAACAAAATCTATAGCAAATTGAATGTAGTCTCTAAACTACTAGGTTTGTTTAAAAAAATAAAATCTATTTGGTGAAAATTTGAAATTTCAATGCAGTGGTAATTAAATTTCAGGGAAAAAATAAGAAGTAGGTGTCTGTCTAACCACCCTTACCACAATAAAATGATAAAAAAAATTTATAAGATTTTGGATATAAGTAGAGGACTTATTCCCCGATGTGATGCATATTTTTTTGTAATTTTTTTCGAAGTAAATAATTAATTATGAATGTTTTATTATAACTTTTTAAAAAATATAAAAAACTCATATGTCTGACCACCTTAACTTGGTCAAAACTTTATGAAATTCATTTTTTCTTTTTTTAATTTTATAATATGAAAAGTATAGAATGTGACACATGTTTTGGATTAAAAAAATTTGATACCGTTTGAAAGCTATAGATGCTTTTCAATCAGCCTATAAATCAGGAATTTAATCATAATTTGAATAGAAAATGAATAATAATTACGTATTAAATTCAAAGTAAAGCATAATTTATGTTGGTGGAAAGCTAAGAATCTCCTTTTAAAACCCTTTTCATTTCATCAATTTTGGGTAAAAAAATAGTCATCAGCCACATACCCATCATATTGCCACTTTTTGGCCCATCATGATCTCACACATACCCACCAGGGTTTACATTTTTCAAAAGACCTTTGACTTATTTTAATATTACCAGGTAACACTTAATCGCTACATTGTTTTTTATAAAATTCAGTTTGTGTTGTATCTAATACATGTGTTTTGGGTAAGGATCGCGAACTTTGGACCCCACCCTTAATTTTAAAACATCTCTAGCATTAGATGAAACCCTAGTGTGCGAACCCTTTTCCTAGTACCTGCAAAACAACATGAATAAATGAGTTAGACAAGGAATTACAAGCCAAAAGAAGGATTCCCCATGAAATCCATTTACAAATCAAACTAGGAATGAAAATAGTGAAGAACACAATGCAAATTCCAAAAACAAGATAAAATCCTAATGAGATGTGCAAACTCATGATCCCATGGGGGAATTGGTGCCAATTTGATGTGAAAATTGGCCCTTTCCCAATCCCTAAGATGCAAGCTTTGTTGATTAATGATGAAGAGTGATCCACTTTTGATGAAATATGAGAACTCCAAGCCAAATCTGCAAAAAGCCTAGCTAGAATTCAAATGATGGATGAGAATGGCTAAGTATTTTAGCATGGTAACTTTACTTGGATTATGGACGATGAAATGAGGAGAGGAGCTCTTCATTTATAGGATTTCAAGATGGATGAATGTCCAAATTTGAGAAATGTGGGACTAACATTCATCTAATGATATGGTGCCACTTGTCAAGCCATGAATGGATGATGGTTGTGCAAGATTTGGGGTTTGTGCCAATAAATGCCAATATTTGAGATTCAAATTTGTTGAAATGACATGTAAGAGGGAAGGGAAAATGCAATAAATGCCACTTGGCTCAAGGCAAAGGACATGTAAGAGGTTTTAAATGCCTTGTTGGATGTACATGTTGACTTAGAATTTTGAATTCAAATTGAGGGAATATTCCAAAAGATGCCTTGTGAGGAAAATAGAGATTTAAATAAATGAATTAAATCTATTTTCATGTGCAACTTGCATTATCTAGAGGATGTGACATGAGATGAGGTTAAATTAATCAAGGGTTAATTAATTTAATAGGATATTAGATGATGTGACTTATTTGACTTAGATTTATGGATTTATTTAAATCAGATAAGAGAGGAATATGATAAGAGGCTAATTAAATAAAGATTTTGATTCATTTAATTAAAAGGGATGGTGTTAGATTAAATCAAATAAGGTTTTAATTTATTTTATTTAATGGAAAGACTTTAGAGATTTAATCAAATAAATTGATTATTTAATTAAATAGGGATAATTAGATCAGATGGATTGATTTAAGTAACAAGAGAAATGACTTGATTCAGATAAAGTGATTTATTTAATCAAGAGAGGATATTGATGAATTTAATCAGATAAGGGAATTTGATTAAACGGTTAGACCGAGGGATGATTTAGGAAGAAACGATGTTAGTAAGTTAGGATCGGATGCACGATGTCAATCAGTATATTTTTGATGTCCACACCTAGTATTATCATGCCAATATTTTTTGATCAAAGATTTAATTTCAACATTCAATTTTATATCAGACCTCGATAGTCATCCACTGAAACTCCAACATTGATTGATAGGATCATTTTCTATACTTTCTCTTCTTTTTACCACTCTTAGTAATGTTTTAGGATGCATTTTTAAAACTTCACTAATATTGCTTACCATTCTTTTATTCAAAGTTGTTTTATTAACTATAGTAGTAGTTATAGCTCTTCTTGCTGCGTTTTTATCTTTAGATTGACTATTTTTCCCAATAGATTGAATGGCACTAGCAACAGTAGACATAACATGTTTTAATGATTGATCTTTTCTTTTTGGTTTAACATAAAAGCCTAACCTTATCATTACTTTCCTCATTTTTTGTATTCTCATCAATTGCATCATTAGTTGACATTGAAATGCAATTTTTTTACAATAAAAGAATTTGGTGTATATTCTATTTTCATGTGTTCTTATTTTCCTCCAAGAAATTTGACCAGGAAGATTATCGAAAACACCACTTCCAATTTTAAAAAAAGTATTTTCATTAAATTCAACACCACATTCTAGATTTTCATCTTCATTTTCATCTTCATCTTCATCTTCATTTTCATTTACATTTTCATCTTCATTTTCATCAACAAAACGGTTTTCATTTTCATCAAAAATACAGGTTTTGTTTTCATTTTGAAGAAAATGATCATTTTGATTTTCATTTACAACAAAAGATTTTTGTTTTTTGTTTTCAACAAATTCTATAAAAGTTTCATCTCTCTAAATATAGTCAATGTCAACATCATTAAGTCCAACATCTTGTAAAACTTCTACATACAAATTTACCATTTCACTAACATGTGGATTTGAAGACGTACCTGGATTTGTGCATATTGAAACATTCTCCATAACATTCAAAGAGGGATTTGAAGACATAGTAGGAATTGTTTGTATAATCATATTCTTCTCCAAATTGACTCCTTGCAAATTAGCTTCATCTACAACCATGGTATCCTCAATGTTTTCATCTTCAATAGTTGTTGAATTGGTTGCTCCACCATCATTCATTGATTTCATTCTCATTCTTCTATCTCTTTCTCTTTGTCTCTCTTTTTCTCTATTTTCTTCAACTTCTTGAGGAGTCAATGTCTTCCTTATCTTATTACGAGCTTCATCTCCCATAATTATAAAATTCTCAAGCACAAATGAATGTTAATAGTGAAATACTTCAAAATATTCAATCAAAATTGGAAGTTGAATACCTATTAGGACAAAATTCTTCCTCTTGTGTTCCTCAAAACAAGTAGAAAACTACCACAATTCCACTTTAAAAATTGTTTTCTTCATGCCTCCTTTGAAAAATTCAATCCATATTGCAAATTGAAACCTTTTGTTCCTCCAAACAAGCACAAAATAAACATAATTTCACTTCAAAAATGGTGTAGATGATGCTCTGTTTGATAAAATCAACTAAAAATCAAGTTCACCACCTATAAATACAATAACTTATGAAAAATAATTCACTTTTACTACTCTCGGCCGTACATGTGAAGTTGCAGACTTCACAATAATTTTCTATAGTGTATTTAAATAAAATAAACAGGATCCCGTTTATAAAATGAGATCCCACTTACTATAAAACGGGATCCCGATTATAAAACGGGATCCTGTTTATTAATAAGCGGGATCCCGCTCTATAATCAGGATCTCGTTCATCGGCATTGAATGTCAGAGCTGTTGGCCAGGAAATGGGATCCCGTTTCCTTTACAATGGTCTGAATATTGCCGAATGAGGAACATGATCTCGATTATAATACGGGATCCCATTTTATAATCGAGATCCCGTTTTTTAAAATTTGATTTTTTTTTGCATTGTGGTCGGGTTTTTGCCTAGGTTTTTGGTTCAGGAAAAGCACTGGAAGTCCGAACCTAGGCCTTCAACCTAGTTTGACATGCAAGTTGAAGGTCCTAACAATGTCAAAGAAAAATACCGACTTTGGACATATGGCTGATGTCCTTTTTGCAGAATTTTTTGACAAAATTAAAACCAATTTTAGATGAAACAATGCATATTCTAAATATGTAATTTGTTTTGCAATTGGATTATTTTTTCTATTTTTCAATTAATTTCTAATAAAATTGGTCCATAAACTTTAAATATTAGGGTTTTTACTATTTTAATAACTTTTGATCAACATAACATTTTGACAAACGGATTGCACGAACAAACTTCAGACAATTATTTTCAATTTAAAAAAAAAAAATGATAAGTTTAGGTCATCTTATGCATGTCGTACATGACGATTTTTCAAAACGACAAATCTGCGTAGTAAAAATTTAACAAAAAAAAATATTTAATAAAAAATTACAAAAAAATATCAAGAACAAGCTTCAGTGAGTTATAAAAAATTTTCCAAGAGGATTTAGAAAATACGATAATTTAAGCCAAAATATGGATGTCGTACACATGCATGGTATGTTAAAAAAAATGACTTTTAAACAGTGGTTTTTAGAAATTCCTATTAAAACTCAATTTGTACAATCTGGGTATTGAAATAAATTACATATTTGGAAACTAGACTCCGAGCACTACATTTTATGATTAGTTACTTTTTTAAAGATTTCATCTCTAAGTGCTTCAAATTTTAAGGTCAAATGTGTCAAATTTTGAAAATCAGGAAAAACACTTCCACTTTTTGGCCAAAAAGTGGACTCAACTTCTTGCACACACCCGTATATCTTAGGAAAGAAAGGTTTCTTGTAGGTAAATACAATAAGTTGAAAATGAGGAATTTTGGACCATGTAAGATTCTCAAGAAGTTTGATTCAAGAAATGCATATTAAGTGGAGTTACTTGAGATACTTGGTATATCACCTATTTTCAACATTGCAAACCTCTATGAGTATCATGAAGGACAATCAAGTGGGAGTAATGAAGAAGTAGCATTGGAGGAGCAATTACCACATTAACAGTTAGAGCAGATTAAGCAGATCTTGGATTCTAGAATTGGGAGGAGCACTAGGAACAAATAGTACAAGGAATACTTGGTAAAGTGGAAAGGCAAAACAATGGAGGATTCATCATGGATTTTTCAAGATAAGGTAGACCATTCAGTTTTCCTCTAGCCCTTGGAAAGTGAGGGAATCACTTTTCTTCCAACCCTGGGTGTCTAATGCAGAAGCATCTCTAGTCCTGAAGCAATTCTGCATCAACCAAAAACATTTCTTTACTTGTAGTTTAGTCTATAGTTGTCTTAGCAATTTCATCTACATTTTACTGTTGTATCATTTCTTTGATCATAGAGCTATATATAACTTCTACACAAGGTCATCTACAACATATCTAGATTACAAGATATTTTCTCCCGTTTGTAGAAAGTTATTGGTCATAGAATTTCACTATCATTCTCAGTTAGAGCATTTGGGATGTAGTTGGTTCAAATTAGTTGTGTAGACCTTTTACAGAACTTGCAAAGTTTAATGGAACCTCATTTAGGAATTTTAGTTCCATGGGGAACTTTCTTGGAGATCCACAATTCATTTCAATTATCGATGCATTATCTTTCCTTGTTTTAAGGCTGACCTACATGCTTGATCATACATTAGGTTTGTAAACCCTTGAGGTTGACACAGATCATAGTTGAAGCTAGAGATTCATATTTAAGGTCATTTGTAATCCTTTGGAGAGATTTTAGTTAGTCAATCAAGTAGATCATTAGTAGTAGTTCGCAATTTGATCCAACCTTCTAGGTTGTGGAATGTAATAAGTCCTTGTGCCAATTGTAATATCTGTAATGCCCTTGTGGTAGGCCTGTGATCCCTAGTTATTCTGTATATGTTGAATTTGATGCATGTAAGACTGTAAGCTATTGAATCAATGATTATTCATTTTTATTGATCATTTCTTGTGTTATTTCTGCTATGTTGAACTATAAGGTGCATGGTTGGATAGTTCTTTCTGGACCCTCCATCTATGACTACACCACATGAAGGGTTCTAGAATATTACAATTATATAATATCATTTATTTTATCAAAAATTAAAATAAGAACATCAAACCAAGAGAAAATAAAGTACATATTTTCAAAAAAGTGATTAGTGGGGAAATATATTTTAGATTAAATAAGCATGCAATTAAATTTGAAATAAATAAAATATATTTGAATTAGGAGAAAGTTTAAAAGGTGATTTAGAAGAAATTCTTCTTGAGGAAATTTACTAGAGACAAAAATAAGTGAAACTATAGTTGAAAGATGTGAATAAAAATACCAAATTCTTCCACACATCCTCATCAATGAGAAGATATTCTAATTGTATCTCCTATATTAATAACCCCCAAGGGACACTTCTATTAGATCAAATATAAATTCAGAAAGAGGTAGTGCCATTATTTCAAAATCTCCTAGAACAAATTCCAACATAGATGTAAATTCTCTAGATGTTTCAAAAAATTTGAAGACCTTTTTATTAACATTCCTTCTATTATCTTTGAAGAATATAAAAAACTAGTGGAATATTTTTCCTTTTCCAAAATAAAAAAGGTGGTTTAATCATTAGGAAATGATAAAGCACCAAGACCATATGTCTTTATTTCCTTGTTCTTTCAAAAAAAAAGGGATTTTGTTGGAAGAGACATTTTTGGTCATGGAGGGAGATTGAAAATATAGAAATATTTTAAGGGAGTTGAATGTCTCCTTCATAGCCCTTATTCCTAAGTGAGTTTTTCACAAAATTCAAATCCATCTCTTTATGCAACACTATTTATCAAATTATTTTAAAAGAAATTTCATTAAGTGATGAAAAATAATACCATTAGTTATTTTTAAAGAGAAAGGTGGACCTTTATCCTAGTCATATTGCATATGATGGTGATTTGGTTTCGTATGAAGTGATATACTCAATAAAAATAAAAATAATTCCTATAACAATGATTAAATTGGATATGCTAAAATTATGATAAAGTAAATTAGGATTTCCTAAAATATTTTTATTAAGAATGGTTTAAGTGGGGACTCATGCATTTCAATAGTAAGATTCTCTATATGTTAATTAATGGTTTTATATTTGACATATTCAAATATTCGCAAGGCCTTAGATAGTAGGACCCTTTATCACCCTTTCTT
This sequence comes from Sequoia sempervirens, assembly GCA_007258455.2. Classification (NCBI taxonomy): domain Eukaryota; kingdom Viridiplantae; phylum Streptophyta; class Pinopsida; order Cupressales; family Cupressaceae; genus Sequoia; species Sequoia sempervirens. The sequence continues at coordinate 328,939 of VDFB02353248.1, forward strand.
TTCATCCTTATGGCACAACCATTAAGATGAAAAATAATATCTCAAAAATATTACTCAAGAATAGAAAGGAGTGGTAATACTAGGTGTGATGAGGGGCTACTCCACTCAACATCCACACATAACACACCAACAAATATTAACAAAAAAATGTAGGAAGGAAAAAACCCACTTTCAATTTCTTATCAAAAATAAAATTACATATTTAGAAATTACAATGTTATAGCCACATGGGCATATTTCACAACAATGAAAATCAACTCTTTAATAAAACTCTACCATTTGGAGCCACAAACAGCAATAATGGATCCACCTCATGTAACCTCTATTCAACCCTTTATTTGACACCAATAACCCTTAGAATATTCTAGAAAGTGTAACTCCCTTTACTTTTTGGCACCTAGATGTTCTATCATTCGTTTTCCAACCATGGAGATATTTTTTAAATTCACATTTTGTCAACACAATTTCCTGAAGCCATAAATCTTGATGCGGGTATCTAATTTTCTATTACAATATATTGTTGGAAATCTCTCAAAGAGATCTACAAAATCAAAAAGATCTAATAATCATTTTGTCCACTTTTCAAGCTTTTTCGAAACTCTATAAAAAAGACATATTAAAATTTCAATACATTATCATGAACTACAAAACTCAGAGTGGAAACATCATTTTGGCTTAAACAACACACTCTAAGCTTTGACTTGCTTTGGTGGCTAATCTGAAATAACACTAATATGTGGGCTCTATAGAAAAAGGTAGTGTGATTGCAGACGAATCACCTAAACAAATTGAAACTTAGAATGTATTGTTTAAGCTTGTCCGAATACATCAACTCCTTATAATACCAGCAATGGCCCATTAAACTTTTAAATTGATTATTGATCATAATAATAGCTGTATTGAGCCAGTCTATTTAGAACATGTCAACCAATGCAGTTTACTAATGGTGGATTCGCTTGTTCTATCAGACTACCATTTTAGCAATAGAGATAAAAAATTCTAGTTTACTTACCACAGGACTACCATTTATAATCTAAAATGTTCATAGAGAGTTACAGTTAATAGTATCATATTTTTTTCATTATGATTACATTTTTGACTGAATATCACATACTTCTAAAATAATGTAGAGACGGGATTCGACCTCGGCCCATGTAAACAAACAATATCACATGTCACATTTGTCCAATGTTGTGATATGACAAAGTCATAAAATTGGATGATTGTAATCATGGAGTCATGCGTCACAGTGCACTTCCTATGAAGGCCCGTGAGTTTGTCTTCGAATATTCACTCAAGAAAGCGAGGGTTATGGAAGATGTTCTGTGATTTTTATCTCTTTAACTGGTTTTGTGTCTGAAAACGAAGCCATGTGAAGGAAATTACATCATTATATAAAAGCACATTATCCATATTTTTCAATAGAACTTTCTGACTTTAGTATTGATTATCCAGAATATCAAGAAAAAAATATCAAAAGAATATTTGTTTTTTACTAAAATATGGTTTTTAATTTTTATATAAGTCAACCTTAGGTTAATTACATAAATAAACGTATTTATGTACAAATCAATTTACAGATTAAATGTGGTGTAATTATTGAAGGGGATAACAGTATAAGAGAAAAAGTTTAGTTCTCAATATTGTGATGATTTGTAATTCGTTGTTGTCTATATGAAATTTTGAATATAAAAGGACAACCTAAAACGATATTAATCTATTCTACCCAAAATACAAACACTCAGATTAAACATACAAGTTAATAAAACATGATGAAAACATGAAAGATTTCACTAAATTAACCCTTGTGTCATCAGATGGTTGTTATGCTCAAGGGTGTTGATATGTGAATGCTCTTACTAGTAGCATAATGTTGTATTTGAAGATGTTGATTATATGACTTAAGATGGCATTTAATTTACAGAGTTTTGGCTATAAAATTGCATGGTAAGGATTAAAAAATAAGATCAATGACTCATAGTGGTTGACAGCCACGGGAAGATGAGAGGAGGACAAGTGTCATCATTTGGTTGGAAGAGATGGAAAGAGAGGGATTGAGGAGAAAATCAAGCGTAGAGATCATCCTTGGAGAAATAAGGTGGACAAGATGGAAAGGCTACTTTGGAGTACCTTTAAGAGATGGGAAAGTCCTTTGATCCATGTGACATGGTACAAAGACATGTCTTGTGTGCAAAAGACCCGTGACCTTGTACATCTTGGAGGTTGTGGAATAAGAGGTCAAGTGGTTTCAACCCAGTTAATGAAAAGCATAAAAAATAGGCAATTAAATGAAGAAGATATGTATTTAATTTTTGGGGTGAGGATGGGGGACTTAGGTAAATAAATATTTAAATTTATTTATCTATGGTGGACATTACAAGAAATATGATGAAGTGATTTGGGCTAGAAATAAGTATAGGTCAATAGTGATAAACAATGATTTTATCAATTAAATAATAAAATGTTATTTAATTAATAAGGAGATGAAAATTGGACAATTAATTGAATAATTAAGATTATATTCAATCAATTATAGAGAAAATAGTTTAGTAACGATGTTGGTCAATTTTAGGTGTCTATAGATGTTATAAAAAATAATTAGGATGATTGATTGATATTACCTTTTTTCTTCATCTACTATTAAGTATTTGGTAGGTGCATGTAATAGTTTATTAAAGTATGCAAGTAATCATAGAATTTGAGGGTCACCCCTACTTATTATAAGATTTTTAAATAATACGAAGTGCTAATATTTGTATATATGAAATAAGATTAGAGTGTATGCACAAGAAACATAGTTTAACCTTACAAATTAAAAATAAATAAAATATGATTGTATCACTTACAAGATATAGTCCAACAATAGCCCCTCTTCATTCTCTTTTTAATTGCAATTTTTTACTAATATATAAAAACAAAAGAAATTTTAAAACAATGATTATTTTTAAATCAGACACATAAAGTAAAAATATTAAATTTACATTTTAATCATATTATAAATAAATTCAAATAAAAATAATTAATTCAAACTATTGAGCACAAAAATAAAAATCTTAAATTTACTATTACAATTAAAAATGATTTTTAAATTGATGTTAAAAGTATAGAAGTTATATAAAAATGTAGCAAGTCAAACCATACACCCTTGTAAATTTTAAAATTGTAAAATTTGGTCTAAAATTAAAAAAATAGTCCATAGACCATCAAATTTTAGGCACATGTGCAAGTACAAGTAAAATCCCAATGGTAGTTAAGTGGACACATTCACATGGTTTATCCAGTATTGTTAACTTTTCTTATGTAACATACTAACTCATACAACATAGTAATTAATTTGGTTTTAACCATAGAAGTAAATAAGAGAATTTCATTAAAATTACCTTATTGTAATTTTTTTTCTTTTTCAAACATCATTTATTCCAAATTTCAAATATGAAAGTATAAAAAATCTTTTAAATATGAAATAATATTACATTTCAACCTATAAAAGAAATAGAACTTTCCAATTACAATTCATGCATGATAAACTATAAAGTATACAAAGTTATAATTACAATACAATTTAGGTTAAGTCTTCCATATCTGGACTAATATTTTTTTTCACAAGCCTCAGCATTGTCGTTTGTAAGAGGGAGAGCATCGCTTGAGCTCTTTATCTCAAACCACAGACCTGAAGTTCCTTGCACACCTTCCAACAAGAAGTGACCCTACCCTTCACGAAGAGTATAGACCGAGGAACCCACAATTATGCCATCTGAGTTTCTAGTGTTGTGTCCTATATAACCAATCCACCATACAACTATAGAATTCTCTAACTAAGTATGATCTATTTGACTGGATATGCAATTTGGATCACTATGAACTGACTAACTCAAGCAAAGACTTTTGCATTACTTTGGCCAAATTTAAAAAAAAAATTCAATCACTTCCTTAAAAAGTGGATTCATATATTCAGACACCTCTAAATCAAATTGGAAACCTTCATGACTTAAGGTTTTAATTGAAATCAATTATTTAACTGACTAATTTGTCTTTTCATAAAGATACTCATTCATAATGTAATGAATCACTAAGTTAGTAAATGACTAGGATAGTTATGATTTTCTAGCTTTGAACACCACGTTACATTCTTCTAAGAACTTTGGGACTTGGAAACTACTACTTGTTCAAGTCCTTAAATCAAACCATGAGAGTAAACTACTCTCCTATTTATATGCACGTTGGTTAATAATGATGACACAATGTCATCGACTCGAGGCACTTGGTCTCATCCTTAAGGTAATGTCTACCTATCAAATAAGTGTAGTAATTTAAGATTGACATAAATACAAGATCACTTCTTCTTAAATAATGTTTCATATGTTGAACACTTCCAGAGACTAAGAGGGGGGTGAATCAGTCTACACAAAACTTAACCCCTTCTAGAACTTGAAACTTTCAGCACAACTCAAACGCCTTTAGTAGCTAAAGATGGAACTTTAAACAGAGAAGTAATAGAGTAGAATATAGCAATTTGAATCTTTAACACATTTAGAAAACTTTACCAATAAAATATATAGCAATAATTAGATCAACAACAAAGAGAAAGAGATAGAGAACACACACATGCACAAGGAGACACTAGATTTACGTGAAAAATCCAATGAGGGAAAATCCATAGTGAGAGAACTCACAATATAAGGCTCATTGCCAAAAGACTTGCAAGAACGCTGACTACCTTAGAGCAAGATACAAAAAGGACTTGTAGCACTAAAGTACAAACCAACTCCAAGAGAAATATATAGAGGACCTAATAAGATTCATTATCTCAGAGAAGGATACAAAAGATATATGATATTATTAAAAATATTGCCAACACAACTCTCTATTGACTAAGTTGTTCAAGAAAAAAATATCTTTCCTTTCATAATATTTAGCACTCTCTCTACTAGATATTCAATACAACTCACTCACACACTTTTTTGCACTTTTACACTACTACATCCCCATTGCATCTGGAATGATCTTGTATTTATATCCATCACAACACTTAGATTCTTCAATTAGATTGGACAAGAAGAGAATAAACAAGATATTTAACTAGTTGCCCACCAAAGAAAGATGTGATCCTATCTCGAGGATATAGAGGACCAAAAAAATCTTAACACTTCTTTCAATATGATCCAAAATGATTTAAACATAGGCACAAATCAACCTAAGTTGCCAACAAGGAAAGGTGTGGAGGAGACATTGAGGCACATAGTTTGTCAACCCATAAACACTTTTTCAATTGATTTTACTTCAATGCAGTCCTAAACATGATAGGTTATGACCCAAATATACCATGACACACTTTCCATTGTTGGTTCATTCCCTCTAGCACATGACCTAAGCAAAGGAACAAGCCATGTCAACCAGATACCCACAAATAACCCAGAAAGCCAACTCAAGACATAATGCGACACCAAAGAGGCTAATTAGCAATATGTGGATCACATAGGGATTTTCCCTAAACATCCAACATCACTTCTATACACTTCTTTCATATTGTCATGCCATCAACAACCACTACAAACCAAAAGGGTATAAAACACTTTGTTCAGGAAACACAAAATATGTAAATAAATGATGTAACATTTGTAGAACAACTTGTAGACTACTTCAACATATGATATTGCAATTGAGACATTACACAGATGTTTTGAACACATTCACCAAGCTGCAAGAGAAAAGACATCAATGCAAATAAATGTGGAGCATTTCCTAGACCTATCTGGACAACTAGCACATTTCCAACCATTTGCAATTCATAGTAACCTTTTGGGAAACATAGGTGACCTAAAAAGATAGGAGTGCAACATACAAAGAGCGCTAAAATTGAATACCAAACTCTAAGACTAGAATTGCCACAATGGAGGAATGCAGAGCATTCTCCTAAACAAACTTCAATGTAACTTCCTGAACCAAAAACATTTGTGCAACTTGCAAAGACCAGAACTTCCTTTTAGCAACACATATATTATTAGGAACATTAGAGAGAGCATGAACACTCTGTAGATCATCTCTCCTATTGGTTTTTTTTAATTCCCAAGCTACACTCAAAGATATTCTATAGGATAGTAATTTCTAATGAGAAAATACTTGAGGAGTTGGAAAACGAATAGGAGAAAGTTGGATAATACTTTCCCTTTGCACTTTAGGTTCTCCAAGATCCAAGAGGTTGATCCCTTATAGTATTATGAAAAATATCCTTGCCATTTAAATCCTAAATACTATAATAAGAAGATACGTTCTTAGTATATTTCCTTGATGATTATGAAAAATTAAAAGATTAGGCTAGATCCTTTAAGCATTTACACAATGTAAAACAAGAGAACATAGAAATAATATTAAGTAATAAAATTTCTATAGAAATTGGAGTAAACATGATTGATTTTCAATTTGTTTGACCAAGGAGATGTACCAAATACAATTGCATAGATTGGTGGCTTAACCTAGGGCATGAAGATAAGATGAATGTAATAGAGGTTTGTGTAACAATAATTTTTCCAAACATCAAAAAGATATGTAACAATTTCTTGCATTATTACTCTTGATATTCCACCCCAACTCTACTTAGAATCCTTGCACAAACACATACAATTGAACATCTCTATTAAAGCATTTAATCTACTCTTTGAGTAAAAGCTATAATAGAAATATTCAAACACAAGAAAGATTGTGAAGATGAATAAAATGTTGGATATTGCTGATATGTGGTTTTCATTGATGTCAACACTATTGGCATTAATATCATTAAGGCTGTATATGTCGAGGATATTGAGAAAAATATAATAAAATAAGTTGCAAGTTGTCGGTGATGTAGTGAAGTTTAGTATGGTGGCTAGCTTAGTATACTGATGATAAGGAGTTGTGGATTAAAGGGTTTGTTGACAAGTATATCTAGTTTATCCACATGAAGTTTCAGAGGTTCACATGAAGATTCGATTGAGTTATGAGTATCTATGTTCTAACAATTGTTTTGTTGCTTTAGTTGGTGTTCCTGAAAGAAGATGATTTGATTCTAGTAATTTGATTTGTTGCAGATGCCTCTATGGTGATTCATGATGCTTGTGGATGTTTCTAGAACATGCTCTATCTATGTTGTTGGTCCACATTGATCTTTGTGCTCACAATTGGTGATTTTCTTTTGTGATTTCATATTTTTCATGATCATGGCTGACAAGGTGATTGTAGTGTGTTGTGAATCTTCAAGACATAATTGTTTAAGATGTTTCATGTTCAAGGATGTTGTTTTGGGTCCTTACTATATTGTGGATGACATTGTTTGGTTCACATTGATAAATTGTTTATTGATTTGGGCCGACAGTTTGTACACATTTTCATATTTTGTTGAGCTGACATGTAGTTGATGTTATCCTTAGTTATGGATATATATGATCAATTGTTTACACTATTTGAAGGTGTGGTGTGCGATGTATGATGTGTGCTATGTGTGAATAATGTTCTAATCTTTCAAAGGTAGAAGTAAAGTATGAAGAAGAGTTTATGTGCTTAACCAGAACTATAATCAGGCATTAGAAGATGCTATTTTCTCAGTTCAAAATATTTTGTATGTAATTTGAATGTTACTGTAAGACACTGAGTCTTCTTCTGGGAAGTTAGCCTTTTGTATTTGAGCAGTGAGCTCTAGGCAGTGTGCCTGAATGCATGTGCATTCCCCATTTATAATACTTTTAACAGAGTATAATCTTGTGGATTAACCTCCATCGTGGTTTTTCCCCTAACAGGGTTTCCATGTAAAAAATCTTGGTGTTATGTGTGTTTTTGATGTGGTGATGGTTTATGCTTTCATGTTTATTTATCAGATTTGAGAATAAGTTTAATAAGTATAATTTTTGTGACAACTGATTCACCTCCCCCTCTCAGTTTTTTTCCCTTGTGTTGCCAAAAATTGGTATCAAAGTAGGTTCCTTGGAAGAAGTTTAATAGCTTGAGGTGATCTGGGATGGCGACATATAAGAAGGATAATCTAAGATTTGATGGAACTAATTATTCTCTGTGGAAGACTCAAATAGAGTGTCATCTGAGATGCATTGGTGAACCTTACTGGACAATTACAAAGAATAGGTTTATCATCCCACATAATGGTCCTTCTATTGTAGGTGAGATTAAGGAAACTGAGTACAATATTAGGGCTAAGGAAGCATTGTTGAGTGCTTTGATTGATTTTGAGATGACAATTGTAATGGAGCTAAAGACTGCTTATGAGATCTGGAAAAAGTTGGAAACTTTGTATGAAGGTGATACCCATGTGAAGATTGCTAAGCTGCAAAGTGTAAAAGGGAAATATGAAATGTTGAGAATGGGTGAAGATGAGAACATCACTTCTTTTGTTCAGAGAGTGAATGAACTTGTGTGTAGTATTAGATGTGTTGGTGGAACATTGGAAGAATCAGAGATTGTTGCTAAAGTTCTTAGATCCTTTCCTATTGCATACAAACACAAAGCTACTACTATTGAGGAGATCCAGACTATGACAAATGTAACCAGAGACATGCTGATTGGTAAGCTTGCTGCTTTTGAGTTAAATGAGTTTGGTGAATATCTTCCTAAGACAAAATCTGCATTCAAAGCTACTATCTCCAAAAAAGATAAGCAAAGATATGATCTGAGTGAAAGTTCTAGAAAAATTTCCAAGTATGAGCAGGAAATGAGAGAGATTGAAGAAGAAGAGAGAAAACTAGATGAGCTTGAAGAACTTATTGTCAAGAGGGTACCTAGAGGAGAAGGTAAGTATAAAGGGAAATTTCCTTTTAAATTTTTTTCTTGCAATAAGATAGGCCATTTTTCCTCAAGGTGTCTAGAAAGAATCCCTAAGCAAAAACCTAACAAGCCTAGATTCCAAAGAAAGTGTTATAATGTTGCTGATGAAGGTGTGATAGATGATGAATTTGATAAAGGGAATTTAAGTGAGGATGAATGGGTATTTATTGCCATCAAGGAAAATGATCTAGTACCTACTGAATCTGCTAGTTGCATAAATGTGGAGAAAGCTCTAGCTGCCAGAGTTGAAGAAAAAGATGAATGGGTGATTGAAAGTGGATGCTCTCATCACATGATAGGTGATTAAAGTAAAATTGTGAGCTTGGAAAATTATGATGGTGGTGTTGAAAGATTTGGTGATGACAAAGCTGGTGTAATCCATGGCAGAGGATCCATTTCTCTTGATGGTAAGCATAATACTAACGATGTTCTATATGTGGAAGGTTTAAAGCATAATCTCTTAAGTGTTGGACAAATGGTTGACAAGGGATACAATCTTCAATTCAAGGATGGAAAGTGTAGAATATTGGGGAGTTCCCAAAATGTGATTGCATCTGGTACAAAAAAAGAAGGTAATATCTTTCACTTAAGTGCTACTCGTAAAATTTGTCTGATTGCTCAAGTTGATGAAAGTTGGTTGTGGCATAGGATATTGTGTCATGTAAACTTTGACAATATTATCAAGATAAGTTCTACTCAAGTAGTGAGAGATCTTCCTAAGTTGATAAAACCTACTAATGATATATGCAAGGAATGTCACTTAAGGAAGCAAACTAGAGTTTCATTCCTAAGCAAACAACATTGTTCGAATGAAGTGTTGGAGCTTGTGCATACTAACTTGTGTGGTCCTTCTAGAGTTAGAAGTTTACAAGAAGATAGGTATTTCATGTTACTTATTGATGATTATTCTAGATTGATGTGGGTTACTTTCTTAAGGGAAAAATCTAAAGCTCTAGAGAAATTCAAGATTTTTAAGGCTATGGTCGAGACAGAGGCAGGTCTGAAGATTAAATTTCTGAGATAAGATAAAGGTGGTGAATTCACTTCCTGTGAGTTTAATTCTTTTTGTGAAGAGCATGGGATAAAGAGACAATTATCTGCCGTGGACCCCTCAACAAAATGGAGTTGTGGAAAGGAAGAACATGACAATTCAAGAAGCTGCTAGGACCATGATGTGGAAGGAAATGTTCTGCATATCTACTGGAGAGAAGTTGTGAGTACTGTCATTTACACTCTCAATTGAGTACATGCCAAAGGTGATACCAGTAAGACTCCTATGAGCTATGGTTTGGTCATAAGCCTACTGTTAGATACTTCAAAATCTTTGGGAGTAAACGCTATATCAAAAGAGATGAAGATATATGAATTTGATGCTAGAAGTGATGAAGGAATTTTTCTTGGTTATTCTACTAAAAGTAAAGCCTACTAGTGCTACAATAAGAGATTGAGGAAACTAGTTGAAAGTGCTAATGTCAAGGTTGATGAAGACACATTTAGACCATCCAGAACCTGTAGATATGATTCAAATGATCAGAATGACAGTTCAGATAAAGGAAAGAAAGTTCAAACTCCAAATCAAGTTTAGATCATTCCGATAATCTGGAAAATCAAGAGGAAGGAACTAGTGAAAGTGCAAAAGTGAGATCACAAGAGCTTGAAGTTCAAGAATACCCTAAGACTCCAAGGTATGTAAGACTAAATCATTCAGAAGATCAGATTATAGGTGATAAGAACAAAGGTGTTCAAACTAGGAGAAGAATTGTAGAAGAATATTGTTTGATCTCAAAGACTAAGCCTAATAGTGTCAATGAAGCATGCAAAGATGAACATTGGGTGGAAGCAATGAAAGACGAACTACTGCAAATTGACAAGAATGATACATGGATTCTTGTTCCTAGACCTAAGGACAAAAATGTAATTGGAACTAAATGGGTCTTTCAGAACAAACTGAATGAGCAAGGTGAAGTTGTTAGAAATAAAGCAAGACTTGTGTGTAAAGGATATTCTCAAATGAAAGGAATTGACTTTGATGAAAATTTTGCTCCTGTTGCTAGGATTGAAGCTGTGAGACTATTTCTTTCTTATGCTACTTACAAATACTTCAAGGTTTATTAGATGGATGTCAAGTCAACATTTCTAAATGGTGAACTAGAAGGAGAAGTGTATATTGAGCAACTTGATGGATTTCAATTGACTAATTAGTGAGATATGGTTTGTCGATTGAATAAAGAATTGTATGGACTTAAGCAAGCCCCAAGAGCATGGTATGCCATTTTGTCCAATTATTTTTTGAAGCTTGGATTTAAGGATACTTTTGAGTATCTCATAGGGAAGCTAGGGGTGATTACCCCTCCTAATCAGAATTAAGATGCATTGACTTGCATCAGTCTATGCATTTCATAGTCATATCTTATGATCTAGATTGATGTTGTCGTGGCTACTACTTAGGGGGAGTAGTCAGATGTTTAGAAATGTGGTTCAAATCTTGTGTGGAGGACGTTAATGTGTATCTTTTTCATTGATGTCAAAGGGGGAGAAGAGTCATGTGAAAAACTATGAAAGAGTTAAAGAGAAAAGAGTCAAAATATAAGGGGGAGAAAGTGTTAAGAGAAAGTTGTGTTGATGGTGTTTTTCACATAATGTGTTGCTATCAATGAAAAAGGGGAAGATTGTTGGATACTACTGATATGTGGTTGTCATTGATGTCAACACTATTGGAATTAATATATTTAAGGCTATATATGTTGAGGATATTGAGAAAATTGTAATAAAATAAGTTGTAGGTTGTCGGTGATGTAGTGAAGTTTAGTATGGTGGCTAGCTTAGTATATTGATGATAAGAGGTTGTGGATTAAAGGGTTTTTTGACAAGTATTTCTATTTTATCCACATGAAGTTTCAGAGGTTCGCATGAAGATTTGATTGAGTTATTAGTATCTATGTTCTAACAATTTTTTTGTTGCTTTAGTTGGTGTTCCTAAAAGAAGATGATGTGATTCTAATAATTTGAATTGTTGTGCATGCTTCTATGGTGATTCATGATGCTTGTGGATTTTTCTAGAACATGCTCTATTTGTGTTGTTGGTCCACATTGATCATTGTTCTTGTGATTGGTGATTTTCTTTTGTGAGTTCATGTTTTTCATGATCATGGCTGACAGGGTGATTGTAGTGTGTTGTGGATCTTCGAGGCATAATTGTTTAAGGTGTTTCATGTTCAAGGATGTTGTTTTGGGTCCTTTCTATGTTGTGGTTGACATTGTTTGGTTCACATTGATAAATTATTTATTTGGGCCGATAGTTTGTACATATTTTCATACTTTGTTGAGCTGACATGTAGTTGATGTTATCCTTAGTTGTAGATATATATGATCGATTTTTTATACCATTTGAAGGTGTGGTGTGCGATATATGCTGCATGTTATGTGAAAATAATGTTTTAATATTTCAAAGGCAGAAGTAAAGTGTGAAGAAGAGTTTATATGCTTAACCAGAACTGTAATCAAGCATTAGAAGATGTTATTTTCTTAGTTCAAAATCTTTTGGATGTCATTCAAATCTTACTTTAAGACAGGGACTCTTTTTTTAGGTAGTAAGCCTTTTGTATTTGAGAAGTTAGCTCTAGGAAGTGTGCTTGAATGCATGTGCATTCCCCATTTATAATACTTTTATACTTTTAATAGAGTATAATATTGTGGATTAACCTCCACCATGGTTTTTCCCCTAATAGGGTTTCCACTTAAAAAATCTTCATGTTATGTGTGTTTTTGATGTGGTGATGGTTCATTCTTTCATGTTTATTTATCAGATCTGAGAATAAGTTTAATAAGTATAATTTCTATGACAATTGATTCAACCCCCCATCTCAGTTGTGTGCCCTTGTGTTGCCAAGAGAAAATAATCTTTGATCATTTTATTCATAAAATGTGTAATACATACATGTAGGGGACAATTAGACAAAAAATTTGGCATTGTATATTCATTGATTTGATTCTAGTACTATTATACAACACTTAAAAATTACATATAATCCTACTTCAAAGAAATGACCTAGAATCAAAGAAATAAACTTAATTACAATTTCTCTATAATTCAAAATTCCTCCAAGATCTCATGAAAATGGCCTTGAATTCCATTTTATAAGAACAAGGGAGAAAAACAAGGTTCAGGCCCATTTGAAACACATCATATTTTCATTTTATGAACATTACATAACAAAATAATATTACAACTTTTTGTGGTTAGAATGTTCCCTAAAGGATAAATGTAGTTATCATTACAGTTGTAGAAGATCTTTTTTGCTTGCAAAAGAACTCATTGCAGAAAGAGGTGGTACTTTGAACTGAATATTCTCATTATCCTCTAATGCATGATCCTAATCCACCATCCACATCCTCCTATCCTAATCCACCATCCCAATATTCCCACCTTAATCCACCATCCCAATCTTCCTACCTTAATTCCCCATCCACTTTCTCTAATATCAATCCTCCATCCACATATTTCTATCCTAGTCTACCATCCATATCCTCCTATCTCAACCCATCTTTCACTCCATCATATATTAATCCTCCCTATAATCCATCATACCTTTTCCCTCCATCTAATCCTAATCCATTATCTCATTATTCTCCAAACCCTCTTCCAATCCATAATCCTAATCCTCCACTCCATGATCCTAATCCACCATCCATATCCTCCTATGTCACTCCATCTTTCGCTACATCATATCCTAATCCTCCATCCAATCCATCCTACCTTAATCAGGCTCCATATAATCTTGATCCCCCCACCAATCCTAATCCTCCACCTAATGTTAGTCCTCCATCCAATCACTTAACTCCACCTAGTCCTAATCCCCCAATTCATCATCCTAGTCCTTCACCCATTCATAATCCTCCATCTAGTCCCAACCTTCCATCTAAGCCTAAATTACCAAAGTATCTCATTCCAGATTGCATCCAAGTACACATGATAAAAAAGACATCCCCAAATCCACATCTTGAAGTCATAGAGCCATGCCATCCCACTTCATCATGTATAGTCACTAGTGATGAGGCCCTCCTCCATCCCACATCTATCATTCCTCTTACCACTCTTGACACCACCCAAACCATTGAAACCATGAAACCCACCAAATTCATTGAATCCCCACCTTCTACTCCTAGAGCCACCCAACCCATTGAAGACACCCAAATCCAATCCACTCCTCCTACTCCTAGTATCACCAAAATCCACTACTATGAACTTCATGAATCCTCCATACTTCCATCCTTCCCATCTAAGGATTCCATCCAAAGCTCATCCACCATCACACCACCCCCATAGGTTGAAACATGCAAGCAGCTTGATCCTACATATCACCTCATCCACATCAAGATCCTACCATCTCATCCACTCCATCTCAAGATCATAGCCCCTCATCTACTCCATCCCATGATCCCTCTTATGATTCCTAATCACCTCCTCCTCTAAATGAGGATCCTACCATCTCATCCACTCCATCACATGTTCCTTCTTAGGATCCCTTATATCTCACTCATTCAATCAAGATCCTACCTTCCCATCATCTACATCTCATGATCCTTTATCACCACCTCCATATCTCCTTGGTCCTCTTACATTCATCCATGGTGGTTTTCTTGTAGAAGAGTAACAAAGAATATACACCACCCATCCTTCTCCACCTAATAATGGACTCACATCCCGCTTCCAAAATAACAAGCATCCTACCATAAATATGATTTTGAAGCCCATGAACTATAAAGGAAAAGGTTTAGGCCTTCATGAGAAAGGTATTTTAGAGCCCATCCATGTGAAAGAAAATCCACATGCACAAGGTCTTGGATATATATCTCAAGACTCACAATCCAAAATTTTTGGTACAACCTTTGTACATCCTAAGCGAGCCTCTTCCAAAATAATAATAGGCTCTTCCCATCACTCCACAAAACTAGTTCTTTCCTTCCCCCTTCCCACATCATATCACCTCAAAACAACCATCCATATTCCTCCTTCATCCTCCAAATCCATTTTGGGTCTTTATTTCCCTCCATCCACTATCACCCATCCTCCATCTACTATGTCTATTTTGGGTCCTTATGTCCCTCCATCCTGTTGGTGTAATTAATTATTAATTACACTTAGCATAAGTTTACTTAGGATTTATTTAATTCCTAAGTTATAGGATCTTATCTTTATCTTATTGAGCTATCTTGTTGCTCAAGATAAGATTAGGTTTAGGAATCTTTTCTTTTATAAATCAAATTATCTCTTGTAATTAATGGTCTTTTTGAATATATCAATTGCATGTTTTTATGCAAAGCTTCTACTTTTTTGTTTCTCTCTTCTGTGGAAGGTCTATTCTGGTTTGCAATCAGATCTTGGTTTTCTAACATGGTATCAGAGCCTCGATTTGTAGCCCCTTCTCAGCTTTTTTGGAGGATTTTGTTACAGAGCTCGTTCAGAGTCCCTCAAGGGTTTCAATCCTTGAGCATATTTTTGGAGTGTCTTGGATCAGATCAGGGTTTTCCATTGGATTTAGAGCACTGGAAAAAGTCAAAAATGACTTTTATTTCATTGATTTTCATCACCGTTTGCCAGATCTGCGAGGGTTTCTAACTTGGTGATTTATCTGATAGATTTGGGGGTCGCCTAATTTTCGGAGCACTTTGGGCCCAAACGGACCTCGTCGTTGGATTCGCAGCACCCAAAAACCCCCATTTTCATATAAAATTTGTCCGATTTGGACATAATCGTTTGAGGAGGCAACTTTTTTTTTACCTGAAGGCCGTATGGCCCCCAGGCATGCTTCACGATGCACGAAATTCAAGAAAATTTCAAAAAAATCATTAAAAAATCAAAAAATTGGTTAAAGATTGGCACCGCCTGTTATAAAGGGATGAGCCACCCGGCGGCCACCAGGCAGCCACCGGTGCACCACCGCCGCCAGTGGCTCCCCCATTCAGCACCGGCGGGGTTTATTTCAGCCCCTAGCGCCTAAACTCTCTGCCCAAGTCCTATGGGCGTCCAGAGCCCAAGCCGCAGCCCCCTGCCAAGTTTTCAACACCCACCCTGGTCACATTGGTGACTAGGGGCTGCGCCCCAAGAGTCAGCTGCCAGCCCCCTGGTCTGCCCAGGCGACCAGGGGCCAAACCTTTTCAGCCCCTGAGGGCTTACTAGAGACCTTATTGGGCAGTTTTGAGCAGTTTTACAGAAACATGCATAACTTTCACATATAGAGTCATTTTTTTGCAAACGAGATATTGCCAGAAAGCTGTTTCCGAGCTCTACGCAATGGTGCTAGTGAGATTTTCTGGTTTTGAATTTTTTATTCTTTTTTCAGCCTTGGAAGTCAGATGTTACCTTTTTCACTCCGGGAGACATATCTTTTGACTCACTTATCCAATTTTCTCGATTTTTGTGGCATTGGAAAGCTGGTTTCGGCCTCTACACAGATCTGAGGTCATTTCCTAAAAATGTATAACTTATTTTTTGCATGCATTCATTTTTGTTTCGTGCTCTAGGTTTGCATTTTCACTCATGTTTTTGTAGTTTTGCATTATCTCCTTATGCAATCATTGGGTATTGTAATAACGAACTGATATAAAGTTCCATTAAGGGGGGTTATTGCATCCATCTTTCATTTTAGTGATAACTCGCATGAGTTTTTTCTGGTTTCTATTGTCTCCTTCTAGCTTCTTTCTTGCTTAGCTGGACACATCCTTGGTTTGTTTCGGTTCACTCTTCACATTGAGATTTTCTAGTTCTTGATCCGCATTGGTTCAGATCTTTCTCATTTGGAGGCCATGGTTTTATGGTGAATGTTCCAGAATCTTGATGGTACTCATCCTATGGGCAGTCTTAGTTTCAGTTTGGCATTAGCTTCGTGAGACACAACTTCCAGATTTTTCATCATTATGGGTCCATTCATCTTTCATCTTCTATTGCTTACAGATCCTAGGGTTGATCCAGTATGTGAGTTTCCAGTGTTCCTTGGCATCGGGTCTGTTGTTGAATTTGTGATTCTGATTGGTATTTTGCAAACAAAACTATCTTTCCTTGCTTGCCAGATTTTTGGTTCCAGTGTTGCTTCATCAGAGTTCTTCCAGTGCTTCTTTGCAGCAGTTCATCTCTCTGACGGGGGTTTTTCCCACTAGGTTTTCTCTCTCTTTACATTTGTACATGAGTACCTGATTAGGGCCTTGTTGCGGGACTCATATTTGCATAATAATCTACTTCTCCCTGTTGCACTTATAAGGGGTGTTGGTGTAATTAATTATTAATTACACTTAGTATAAGTTTACTTAGGATTTATTTAATTCCTAAGTTATAGGATCTTATCTTTATCTTATCAAGCTATCTTGTTGCTCAAGATAAGATTAGGTTTAGGCATCTTTTCTTTTATAAAGAAATTATCTCTTGTAACTAATGGTCTTTTTGAATATATCAATTGCATGTTTTTATGCAAAGCTTCTACTTTTTTGTTTTTCTCTTCTGTGGAAGGTCTATTCTGGTTTGCAATCAGATCTTGGTTTTCTAACACATCCACCACCACACACCCTCCATATACTAAGTCCATTTTAGGACCTTATATCCTACAATCACCTCCTCCATCTCATCCTACTTATCCCTTCATCCATCAATCACCTATCCCTATCACCCATCATAAAAATCCCACTATCATATTCCCTAATCAGGATCAAAAAGGACACATAACTACACATCCCCCATCCACACATCATCCCCAAAATTCTACCTCTATCACTCCATTCATATTCTCTCCACATCATCCATCTCCTCATATCCATCCCATTGCTATTAAAAGCACTTTAGATGCCAAAGTAAAAATGCATAAATCCAAACATCCACAAGAATTTAAAGATTCCAATGTCCCCTCAAAGAGACATGATACAAAAAATAAAAGTCCAATACAAAATCCAAAATCAATCCCAAAGGCTACTGTAATGCAACGTTATTTACTACCCTAAAAGATGCAAAAACAAAAAAATGCAAAGGAGAAATAACACAACATCACCTCAAGATTAGCCTAAGTTGACTTGAACAAAATAAAGATAAAAAACAAATTATACCTTGTCCAAGTGATCCTTTTGGTTGGCCCTTTGTTGAAGATTTGATGTGTGCTCCTTAATGGCAAGAGTGCTAAAATGATATGCAAAGTGATGCAAATGGGATGTAGAATGTAGTGAAACATGTGGGTATTTGGATAAACAAATAAAAATACATGCAATGAAAGCTTGATGAGTGAAATAATGGAGGTTGAATGCAAAGTGCTTGAGAGCTTGAGTTCTAGAGCTTGAAAGTTGAAATTGTCAATGTGTTATGAATGAAAATGAGAGAAATTTTTCCATTTTAAGGGAAGAGTCTCTAGAGGATTCAATGGCTAGGATTTAGCCAACATGGACAAGATGGAGGGTTGTGGTGAGTTGAGGACTCACAAGCCCTCACATCTTCTCATGTGGAAGGGGAGGTGTCACAAGGACAAGTGATGTGGAAAGAGGGCATGTGAGGTGGAGGTACTTGCAAGTACCTTGGGATTAGGAGAAAATCTCCATAAAAAGGAATTTATCGTTCCCATATGAGAGTGATGGAAAGTGAGGAATTTTAAAAAGTCCTCTCTTATCATCATGGGGATGAGAGAAGTTGTTGGAGGAATCAATGTGAATTTTAAATTCACATGAATGGAAGGGAGAAGTGGCTGGGAGAATAAATGTGAATTTTAAATTCACATGATTGGAAGTACCTTGTGGATAAGACAAGGTCCTCATAAAGGAGGTTCTTGTCCCATGTGACTGATGTGACCTATGAAAGAATTTAGAATTTCCCAACAACTTGCATGGGGAAGAGAAGTGCATTGAATGAATAAATATGAATTTTTAATTCACATGGGGAAGAGGTCAAGGCCAAATAAAGAAAATTTTTATCAAGGTTGGCTTGGAGGACATACCAGATATGGTATGAAGATTAGATTAAGGTTGGGAAAAAAAGTGATTAAGAAGACTAATAAAGGATTAGAGACAAGTGGCCAAATATGGAGGATGTGACATTAATCCTGATTAAGTGTGTGCACATCCTAATCATGGATTAATTAGACTAATCTAGATTAGAAGAAGATTATGGAGGATGTGACAAGGAGAGAGAAAAGAGGAATTTAAAATTGATTTAAATTCAAAAAGGCTAAATGACTAAATTAAATAAATTGATATATTTATTTAATTTAGAGAGGAAAGGATGAAAGGTAAAGTATTTAATTATTAAATTAAATACTGTAGGAACCTTAGGCAAAAGGGAAATATTAATTAAATAAATAATTTAATTAATATTGATGAAATAGATGAATAAAGGAGATGAGTTTGACCATATGAGAGTGGTCAAATTTGGATGTCTACATTTTTCCCCTTTTCAAAATATTGTTAGAATAACAATGCTTTGAAGAAAACTAATATGCAGATGATTTTATAGGGGAAGTGACTAGAAAATGATGCCCCAACATGGGAGAAGTTGTGTGAGCTTCCCAAATTGTGGGAAATGAAAGGAGATGTCCTTGTCTCGCAAGAAAATGACCATGACAGAGGAATGGAGTAAAATGGTAGGGTATGCTCCCTCGAGAGGGCGGTTGGGGAAGAAAAAGGGGCCCCAGGCGACTTCTTGATATGAGGTAACAGATAGTACTATTGGATAGAGGTCAAAAAACCATGAAGATTGGATTTTGAATGGAGTCAAACAAATGTACATGGTGTGCAAATGGCAGCCCCAGAAAGTAAGAGGATTAGTTGAATTATAAGAGGTTTAAATAAAGGGTAAAAATAACCTTAACTTAAATAAGTTAAAAAAGGAAGGAAATGTTATATGTAGTAATTTTAGAAATTACTATTCCTTATTTGCACACCTCGCAATTGAGTGAGAGAGAGAGAAGAGGACAAGAAGGAGATGAGGATTCCAGATGACTACAATGACATCATCCACTGGGGGGACGAGGTACGATGGTTCTTCCACGAGTGCATAGTTCCACACCAGGTTAGTTTCAAAACCCTCTTTGTTATTTTAAGCATTTTCTGGTATATTTTTGAATTTTAATGCATTTTACAAACATGGGTTTTGGGATTGGGGTAGTTTAGAAAAATGGGTAGGGGGAAAATTTTCAATTTCACCCATCGGGTAGGCAGAATTGTCTATTAGAGGTAGTAGGAAAGGGGGACAAATTTTTCCAATTAGTGGGTAAATGAGCCCAAAAAATTAAAAAAAGGTGCTCGAAAAGGGCAGGGGGCATGAGGGAAGGGTGGACTTGCACCGAGATTGGGAAAATCTTCTTAGAAAATAAGTTAGTGGGGACATGGGCGATCACGCCCATGACAAGGGTGACCCCACCCAAGATAGGGGTGACTTCACTCAGAAGAAGGGTGACCCCACACAAGATAGGGGTGATTCCGCCCTGGGGTGTGGCCTCCCATCTGAGGGCATGGTCGCCCACCTTCCGGGTGGGCTCACTTGTTCGGTAGGCAAACTCGTCCACCTTCCAGGTAGGATCACTTGTTCAACGGGTAGGATCACTTGCCTACTGGGTAGGCTTGTCCGTTCGGTAGGCAGGATAGCCCATTGACTGGGCAAGCTCACCCACTATTCAGGTGGGCTCACCTATTAGGAGGGAAAGTTTGCCCACGCCTAGGTGGGCTCACGTGTTTGGAGGGCAGGTTAGCCCATCCAAAGGATGGACTTGCCCAAGGGGCGGACAAGGCCAGGGGGGAGGGAGAAAAGAAAAGAAAATGAATTTGGGAAAATTGGGTAAATTTGTCCAAAAGGGGGGGAAAAATTAGTAAGAAGATAACCCAAGGCCAGGAAATGAAAAAGAGGAAGAGATGAGTAAAAGGATGAGATGATTAACATAGTGTGATATGGATTGAGCGGTTCAATAGTCTGCAGACACGTGAGATGCAATCAAAGGTGCTGGAGGCCACAATATCAACCATGAAAGGAGCAAACCATGAGGGTTTGTCATGATCAGGGTTGTTGCATTTGTTGGGATATCCGACTATCAGAACACATCAGGCGATGTTCACAGCCCTTATAGAGCGATGGAGTTCCTTGATCTCGACATTCCACCTCCCGATAGGGGAGATGGCTATTACTCTAGAGGACATGTGGCATATTCTATGGCTACTTGTAGCAAGCCGCCTAGTGAGCTAGAGAGGGAGGTGTTGGATGAGATGACCTTCCTGTGCAAAGCAAGGGGTTGGATGTGAACAGATGCCTAGCGTTGGGGGTGCCACCACTACCACTATACCTATGTGGGTTGATTAGCAGATTGTTGATACCAGACCGGAGTTGGCGCTTCTACAACATGAGCTACATGGAGGTGATACGACATATCGTGGAGGGGAGAGAGGGAGAATTTGCATGGGGTCCATGCATACTAGTGCAATTGTACAAAGATATGCATGTTGTGTGCTACCAAGAGGCGCTCAGCTTGACATAGGTGACGCTGCTACAGGTACGGGCCTAGGAGCACATTAGTGTGGTTAGGCCAGGAGTGGTGAGAGTAGGTTTGGAGGATATGGCACTACCAATGGATTACTGGTATGGGACAGAGCAGGGCTGGGTGTGGCATTATGAGGGCTTCAGGGATATGGAAAGATGGAGGAGGACACTGGATGATCTTCAGGAGGAGCAGATAGTGTGGAGGTCGTACATAACATGACAATTTTTTGGATGGAGGAGAGATGAGGAGAGGCACAAAGGATATTTCTGTACTAGATGCTATATAGTCGAGAAGGAGCCAAGTATAGTGGAGGCACATAGGCTGGATAGGGTGACCAGACAGTTTGGGCTTCTGCAGGACATTTCCCATGGACTAGAGAGATTTAGGCAAATCTCGCGAGAGCGACCATGGGGGGAGTAGATTACGCATGAGTTTCTAAGGGATCATTGGGAGACACTGTAGCTGGTACCTTACCCAAGTAGGACCGGAAGGAGAGCAGAGGTGGGAGTGACAGTTAGATTCACCACATGGTATGTCCATCATCGACCCATATAGATTATGCCAAAGGAGCCAATTATAGAGGCACTGGGTTTTGGCCCAAAGGATGAGCTGATGCTGGAAGGGTAGAGGAGAGGTAGGAGGAGGGGACAATAGAGGAGAGGGTAGGAGGCTAGAGCAGCAGGTCAACAGGAGAGAGTATAGGAGGATGCTAAGGTAGGAGGTCAATAGAGGAGGGTGAGGAGGGGGAGACAGTGGAGGAGAGCCCAGGTGGAGGTTGAGGCAGAGGAGGAGAGAGATGAGGGAGAGGTGGAGGGGATGGATGAGAGATGAGGCAGAGGTGGAGGTGATGGATGTTGATGTTCATGATATTCCCCCATTGGCCATGGAACCACCGATAGTAGAGGATCCAGTTGTACTGTTGAGATCATTGAGCAAAGACTGACATATACAAAAGCTACGAGATGTAGATTGGAGGCTGAGGTGAGCACGCTACAAGCAGAGGTGGCCAGAGTGCGGGCAGAGGGCGACAAGGATAGTCTATAGGCTAAGGTGAGTTAGGTACAAGTAGAGGTGGCTTAGTTAGAGGGGGAGGTGTCTAGAGAGCATGAGGAGGGGGTAGCTGTTAGATGGGAGCAAGACAGGCTAGAGGCAGTGGTGACTATACTATAGGTGAGAGGATAGTGAGAGCCTAGAGGAGTGATAGAGCAGGTATCGGCAAGGACCATGGCAGAGGCAGAGAAGGACCTGGATGATTTGAGGATATAGGTGGAGAGGCTATTGTGAGAGAGGACTGAGCTAAAAAGGGAGTGAGACAAGCTCTGTGATAGAGTCAAGGTAGCAGATGAGATAGTGGGAGAGATGGGGTTGATGTAGGAGAGAGGAGAGACTATGAGGGCCTAGGTACAAACCTTGCAGACAGAGAGGGATGTAGCACAAACACAAGTTCATACCTTGCAGGGTGAGAGGGATGCGATAGTGGCACAGGTACAGGTTGTGGAGAGAGAGAAAGATGCAGCATAGGCACAAGTACAGGCCATGTAGGATGAGAGAGATGCAGTGCATGCATAGGCACAAGAAGTGCAAGGGAGAAAGTGGAGAGATAGGGGTAGAGGTGCAGATATTATAGGCATAGGTACAGGCTATGTGGGATGAGAGGGATAGGGCTATAGATCAAGTGTCTCAGATGGGAGCAGAGATTGGTTAGCTATGGTTGGCACAAGATGCATGGGCACAGGAGAGGATATCCATATGTGGATTCTGGGACAGGTATAGGGTGGAGTGGGATGTAGCTAGGTATTAGGCTGCAGAGTAGGATGAGTACATGCGAGATGCCAACTACTATATGGTGGCCTACTTCTTGGCAGTGCCAGATTAGACATAGTGGGTACCTACCTTCATCAGAGTAGTACCACAGATGCCGACACCATCCTGGTCACCAGGGACACATACACATGGATATAGTAGCTATAGAGAGACCCCTCCACATAGGGGGGAGTTCCAGACTCACCACATAGGTCATATGTGGGCAGCTCACAGTAGAGAGGACAGAGGATAGGATACCAATTTTTGACAGGTGCAGGATGGGTGTATAGTACATAGCAGTAGAGATCAACGTTGATTCAGAGCATTGTATTTGTACTTTATTTGATGATACATGTGATGGATATGTATTTTTATTTTTACATGATGGACATTATTATGGACCATGTGATGGACATTGTATTTTGATTTTTATATATGTGATAGCCCTTATCAACACTATGTTATGTATATGTGATGGATGATTTTATTTATGCATGTGTATGTTTATGATTTTATTATGGATGATCATTATAATGCGATGTATGCATATGCTTGTGATGATGTATGTTTATGCTTATAGGGATGATATGGATGGTATATATGATGGCTAATGGTGATGATGCAAGATGTGATGCATGATATATGACCTTATATGCTATGAATATAGATCTAACAATTTGTGATGTAGGTGGTGATGTATGTAATGTGTTAATGTTATGGAGTATTATGGAAATGTATGGATAATGAAATGAATCTAAGATGCTTAGAATAACCAAATATAATTAATCTAAACAACTTAAAATATAATTATGAAATGATAATGTACATGAGATGAAATGTAGTGAACCTATAATGTGACATGGGATAAATGAAATGCCAAGTGGACATAGGTGGTAGGTTTAATTTTATTTGTGATCATGCTTGCATTAGCTTATCAAAAATAAAGGTGTGTGATATGTGAGTGCGATGGCCTAACATGAAATGAAGTGCATCATGAACATAAGTGTAAATAAGGACTTGCATAGTAATGAGGGTAGATAGTATGCGTATTGTTGATTTAATGGCAAGTACTTTCCCTGTAATCATTACAAAATTAAGGGATGATGGGTGTGAAACTACACCTATCAAGAACCATTGGTATCCTAAGAAGAACAGGAAATGGAAAGTGAATTTTTGCACAACCAAAATCATAGGTCATAAGTCAGGTATGAATGCAATTCAACAAAATTGAACATGAAATGCAATCCTAATGCAATTTTACATTGTTGGGGCACTTATTTTTGCTATAGCATAAGACAATAGGCACCATGCTATGTGAAACCAAGGTGGATTAGAATCTAATGCATAAAAAAAACATAGCAGACAAGGAGGCTATCCAAATACCCAAAAGTCGCAAAGACCTTGGTCGGGCCAGGCATTGGGATAACCACACACACAAAAGGATGCCCCAATGTAACACAATACCTTAGGGATCTTGGTGGGTACTACGTGGGACAACCAAGAAGACAACAAAAAAGTAGAAAGATCAAGATATTCCCCTGTGTTCACTAGTCAAAATGCACCATGATATGATAGATCATGGTGACCTTGACAAGTTGTGATAGGGAGCTTAAATGATAAATAAAAGCCAAAAGTATCAAAGGATCGCAATCAATTTCAAAATTTCCTTTGGTATAGGATCAAGAGGATGGATGGGGTTGATGAGGTCTATTAGGAAGGATGCATCTTGTCGAAACCAAAGATGGATACTAAACTAAAAGATCGATTATGACGAAGGAGATTCCAAAACCGATTGAATCTCGTGATACAAGTGGATCCCATTTGTGAAGAACCAGCTAGATAAGGACATACTTGATGACACTGAACAAGAAACGAGACACAAGACACAATACTGATACACCCTAATGACCTAGGGGCTCGGGGGCTGATCATAGATTAGCCTTGCCTACATGAAAGCGTAGAGCCCTCGTAGTTCAAGAAAAGACCATGGATAAAAGCAGAAAGATGACAATGGAGACAAGTGATGGAAGATGATGAAAAAGCAAAGAAAAATAAAGCAAACCAAAAATAAAGCCCTGGGGGTTTATCAAATGATCAACCTTGCCTACGTGAAAGCATAGGGGAAATGTAGTTCGAAAAGGACTGACCAGGGATAATAATGTAAAGGGGATAATGGAGACCATGATGGATGACCAAAAAAGGATGGAAAAAATTCCCCAAGGGCGGATCAAATGATCAGCCTTGCCTACATGAAAGCGCAGGGGCAACATAGTTCGACAAGGACCAAAAGGACTGACACAACAAGATGAGATCTAAATGAAGACCAACATGATGAAGGAATCTAAATAGGATTCAAGGACTGATAAAATGACAAGACTAATGACACAAGCTCAAATTAGGATAAAAGATCAGGGTGGCAGATAGTAGATGAATTTCATCCAATGCTCAACCAAAATATACCAAGCGACAAAATGATGAATGTGGATGAAAGGATAGGATCGATATGATGATATGATATGAGATCAAGATGGATGGAAGCATAAAGTAACGAAGACACAAGGTAGATAATGATTAATCCCTATAAGAATGGGACCTATGACCAGGTTTTCACCAAACGTACTTATCCAAGGTGCCACCAAGGGTGGTTTTCACCATAGGATGAATTATTTCTCTTTACTATTTTTCATTTTTTTGTATTTTTTTGATTTTGCAGGATAGGACATCCCAGCTGACTTAAGTGTAGAACCTTTTTAGGTGCATGATGTTAATGGGATCTTCGAGGGGATCTCCTTTAGGTGTAGCAAGTTTGTATGCTCTTGATCCATATTTTGTTGTGATGACATAAGGACCAAGCCAATTTGCTTCAATTTTTTCCTTCTTATCTTGGTCCTACTGGGTGTGCTAATTCACCTTAAGGACTAAATCACCAATGTTGAATTGGTGAGGATAGACCTTCTTGTTGTAGCTTATTTTCAAATGATTCTAATATGCCTGAAGATGGTCATACACTTTGATCCGTCTTTCATTGAGGAGTTCTAGCTAGCTGAGTCTTGTGACCCAAGCATCTCCATCACTGATAAGATTCTTCAGGGTTATTCTCAGTGAAGGGATTTCTACCTCAATCGCTAAGATGGCCTTGGCACCATAAATGAGGGAATACGAAGTGGTGTTGGTAGGAGTGTGGATGGAAGTGCGGTATGCCCAAAGGGAAGGATGGATGTGAAGGTGCCAATCTCAACCAGTAATATTGACAACCTTTTTAAGGATCCTTATGAGGGTTTTTTTGGTGGCTTCCGTCTGTCCATTACCTTGAGGGTAATAGGGCATGGACCAACGATGTTGGATGTGGAAGGTGTCACAAAGGTGTTTCATGGATTGGTTCTTGCATGGTTTTCTGTTATCAGAAATGATGGTGGATGGAATTCCATATCTGCAGAGAATATGGAAAAGGATAAATTTAGGAATCTGAGTACCTATGATTTGTGAGAGTGGCATTGCTTGCACCCACTTGGTGAAGTACTCAGTTGTAGTGATGATAAATGTATGGCCATTGGAGGATGGGGGATATATCTTGCCGATTAGGTCGAAACCCCACTGAGAGAAGGGCCATGGTGCTATAAGAGGTTGCATATCCTATGTAGGAGCATTTATCAAATTCCTCCATCCTCCTTGTGATCTTGATATAGACAGAGGAAAATATATATTTGCATGCTTTGGACATCTCTTGGCATACATTCCCTTCATCCATACACTATCATATTCCTTGTCCACCCATCATGCTACCACCCATATTCCTTCCTTATCCATGTGTCCTATCCACATCCATCTCCCTCCCTTATCCACCCATCATATCCTCCTCCATTTACCTCCTTTATCTTCCCATCCACTTGTCTTCAATCCCTCCTGCCTCATCAAAAATGACATATCTAGAGTGGGACAATTGTCGGATTTGTAACATAGTCTTGGGAGACATTATTCATCCATCCTGTCATCCCTTCCATCTTCCAAAATTCTTATCTTCCCATCCATCTATCCATCCAAACAATTCCTTCCATCTTCCCCATACTTATCTTCTCATCCATCCATCCAAAACATCCCTTTCATATTCTAAAATCCTTTTCTTCCCATCCATCCATCCACTAATCCTTTCCATCTTCTCCATCCTTATCTCCCCCTCCATCTATAAAAAAAATGCCTTCCATCTTCCAAATCCTTATCTTCTCATCCATCCATCCATTCAAACAATCCCTTCCATCTTCCAACTCCTTATCTTCGCATCCATCCATCCATCTGAAGAAAAAAGAACCTTCCACCTTCCAAACCCTTATCTTCCCCTCCATCCAACAATCCTTCCCATCTCCCCATCCTTATCTTCCAACCCATCCATCCAAAAAATCCCTTCCATCTCCCCATCCTTATCTTCCTATCCATCCATCATATCATCCTTTCCATCCCTCATCCTTTTCTCTCTATCCATTCATCTCAATCCTCATTCCATCTCATAATCCCTTGTCATTGGTATCTAGCTATAGGCTACTCCAATGCAACCCAATTCTATCTATCTCACCATCATCACTCCCACCTCTTTCACACATCTTCCCAATATCCTATCACTTTTCATCACTTATCTATCCATTGTATGATCATCACAATTCATCTTTTGATGATTTGGGCAACTCTCCCATTCCTAAGCTTCACACAATCACCATCATCCTATCCACATGGTTCATCTTATCTCATCATATTGGCTCCATCATTATATCTACTTATCATGGTAATTTCATTATCCCTTATCCATTTTCTATCATTTGTCTTTTATCAAACTACATTTCCTTTGTGCTTTCACATAGGAAATGCCATCATTGATGAGCCCCTAAGGAATTAGGTTATCTTTTAGGTTTTGTCCTTGTCTTTGTTGTGTCACCAAGAGTGTCCCTATCTTGCTGGAAATAACAAACAAAATCAATTAATCCCTAGCAGTCCCAATCAATTTCAGTTATCCTAAGTTATGTCAACCCTATAATCTACTTCACCCATCGTTGGCTTTAGCAGGATGTATCCTTCCTCACATAAAACTGTGTCAGTCCCATCTGCCTTCATCATCATGGAAATGGATGTTTGATATTTATTGTGATTTCTTGGTACTTTTTCATTTTTTTATATCTCTTGAGCTTCCTACTATACCTACTCAGGTTTTCCATGATCCATCATATCATGATGCACTTTGATTGGTAGAAATTGGTGCATTTCTTGGTTTTCTATGTGATCTTGTTTTCTTGGTTGTCCCACATAGTACCCACCAAGATCCTTGTGGTCTTGTGTTATGTTGGGGCATCCTTTGTGTTTTTGGTTTTCCAACATTGGCCCTACCAAAGCCCTTTGTGACTTTGGGATGTTGGAATAACCCTTTTTTTTGGTGTGTTAGTCCTATGCATGTGATATGAAGTCACCTTGGTTCCTTTTATCCTAGTGCATAGTATCTCATGCTATATCAAATTTAGTGCTCATTACATGGAAACATAACACATAATAATTAAATTGCTTGATTTGGTTACTATCCTTTCATCTCTCCCATCTCCCATCCTCCCATCTATCATTTCCCTCTATCATTTTCATCCCCATTCCTATCATTTTCTTTCCTACTTATTGGATTTTGGTTGTGCAAGTGATTTTTCTCCCTCCATTTCCCTATCATTCATTCATCCTTCCGTATTTTCCATCTTTTCCATAATCTCATTATCATTTTAGTTGTTTATAATAATATAGATTTGTTATTCTAAGCATATTTTCATCTATCCTCTTCATTTCATCATCTCAACAATATTCATAGGATAATATAAATTTTTTATTCTAAGCATCTTTTCCTCCATCATCTTCATTCATTTCAGAGAT
>VDFB02353249.1:0-119121 GCA_007258455.2 Sequoia sempervirens
TCTCCTTGAGCTTACCACAAAGGAATTTTAGAATTGAAAGAGTGTAACTTGATCCCTTCTTGTCTGATATACATATTGTTCTGATGTTAAATAAGCAATTTGAATTGCCTATTTCAGAGGTCTCAATATATTCATTCTATGTTGGCAATTTGTCAGAGAAACAGTGCTCTATAAATAAATAAATGAGAGCATAAAGATGGTCAAGAATCTAGCTTCCCCAGATGAAAGTACTGCTTGCATATAGTTAAGAAAATCCTACACAATCTGCAAAGGCGTTAAGCATGTTGTTTGGTTTCTATTGTTTTGCTGGAATAATAAGAAGGCCAAGTTTCCTGATATTTTGGTTTTGGGATAGCAGATCAACTTAGGTTTATCCATACAATTTTGATAACCCGCAACCAGAATGAATGTAAAAGTTGTCTTGGAAACAATAAACTTTAATTATTTCTAAACAAAGATTGAGGAGGCATCATTACTTTCTTCATGAAATTCTCTTGGTTTGTCATACAGAGTCTACAGGATTTTCACTTTATTATTGAAAATGTATATATGCTATTCTACTAGCATTGGATTCAAATCATAATTTTCAATATTTTAGCAAAAGAAATATTTTATCTTGCAAAGCATTTTTTAGTTTTTTTATATTCATATTCTTTCAAGGAAATTTATCATAATTAATAACAAATTTTATCTTGTAAAGTATTTTAGAGTGTTTTTTATACTAATATTGTTTTAAGGGAAATTTATCATAATTAATCTATGTACTCCAGAGATGCATTCCCTGTATTTTCTGACCCCATCCCCCACAAGAAATGTCTTGGGGATGGAAAGATTTGGGGACATGAGGACGGGTAGGAAACATCCTCCTGCCGTCCCCGACCCTCATAAATTTTAAGAAACATTATGGAAACAGGAAAAAATAAATAGGAAACAGGAGGAAATGTTAGGCGACAGCTATGGCCCAGGCTTCGACTCACACTATGAGGAATATCACACAGTGGTAATAAAGATTCTGAAACAATGGGCAATGCATAAAAAATGATTGGATGATTATTGCATATAATTCAGGAAACCGCATGAAAAAAGCAAGTGGAAGACCAACAACTTGGTCCATCATAGAGTGCAACTCGTAGAACAAGTGGTTGTGATTTGGCTGTGAAGCACATGGAAGAAGGCAAAGGTAGACAGAAGCTGTCTAAAGATGTGGTTTGATGGGACTGAGGAGTCATGTTAGACTGTCCCACCATTCCAATAATGGAGTACAGGTCAAGTTTGAATGATGAAAAACATCTCACAATCCAGCTCATAAGATTTTGAGATTTGGCTGTGAAGCACATGGAAGAAGGCAAAGGTAGACGGAAGCTGTCTAAAGATGTGGTTTGATGGGACTGAGGAGTCATGTTAGACTGTCCCACCATTCCAATAATGGAGTACAGGTCAAGTTTGAATGATGAAAAACATCTTACAATCCAGCTCATAAGATTTTTAAATTTCATGCTAATTTCCTCTAGCATTTAAGAATCATCTATAAAGATACCATGCTACACCATTTCTTGAAAAGTTTTCTACCCTTTTCTACCATGTGATTTTGTTTTCATTAATTCTATACATTAAAGTAGCAGTTTTGTGGAGTTAAAAATTATGTATATTTAGTGGTTTTAGTGATATTTTGGATTAAAACTTCTATATGATTTTATTTTTAATTGTAAATTGTTTCTTACTAGATCAATAAGTGTTAGAAACATAGTTTTAGTTTTATGTTTGACAGTTTTAATTTCAATTACGTTAGTTTTAGTTGTTTAAATTTTGTGTGATGACTATTATGTGAAATCTCAATTCAGTTCTAATGTTATGTAATAATGTTCTATAATGTATAAGCTGAATACCTTACCATATGAATATTTGAAATTTCCTATTTGTTTAATTGCCATCTTGGAAACACGTTCCCCCATCCCCTGCCATCCCTGTCCAGAAAACTCGGTGGATCATTGTAATTAATACACATGCAAGCTTTCTTAATTTTTGCATCTAATTTTTTGAAGGAAAATGTTTATTGAATGCATGTATGGATAAATATTGACTTAATTATGTCAAGTCTTTGTGTTAGTTGATGTCTTGAATTTTCATCTTTGTGTTAGTTGATGTCTTGAATTTTCTTTCTTCATGGATCATGCAACATATGGTCATTTTTTGCAACACTTGAGTTCTGAAATGGAATGTGGGACCATGCATTATCTTTTCATTAATGTAAATGCAATTCAAAAATACAAAATAAGGGGAGAACCACAATGACAACAAACCGGAGAGATGATAGAAATTAGGCAATGAAACTCTACCATGTCCCATAACACACATCTAATGAATCCTATGACCACCTGATGATGGAAAATTTTCTAATGAGTAAATATGCCAAACCAAATAGTGAAAGCGTACAAACAGTTGGAATTTAAAAGTTTACAGAAAACCTGAGATAAAAGTTGATCTAATCCACCAGATGGCCGGCACATTGACTCCAGAAATGCTGATGATCTGCCCCATACATTGTTTCCATAGCATCCCATTAAGCCAGGCCCATCTATTTCAGATATAAGAAATAAATCCTCAGTTCATTAGTCACATCCATCATAAATTAGTATTACAATGTCAGCTTTTTTTAATAACTTGGGAAATTTATGTATTGATAAAAAGGTAGTGCATTGTACAAAATTCCATGTTAGAAAAAACCAAAATGTAACTTAGTGAAGCCCTCGTAAGAGTGATATCAGATGTGTTCCAATTTTAGCTTTTAGCTAGAAAATTGCTTGTATTAACAAGGAGAACAGATTACATTATATAGGAGTGCCAGAGCACTGTAGGAATTAATGAGCCTATATGTCAACCAAATACAACTGTAGACACTAAATGTCTACCTACCAGAAACAAAAAATATCTAATCTATTAAATACATCATAATTGACCATTAAATATAGAGCATATAATATTCTAACAAGATGAGCATCCAGCGAAAGTTAGACATGATGGCTGCTTGTAGCATTGACAGCTGCTTTGTTTCCCGAGTCCTCTACTATCCTCTGCATGCTGACATAGAGGACTCTAGTTTGTGGGATTCCAAGTGATATGACCTTTTTGAGCTAGCAAGTTCCTCGTTTAAGTGCAGGCATTCATGGAGTAATCAGCTGTCTGTTATGCCACCTTGACAGCATTTCCGCTCAAGGACCTTGGCAAGCCTCCTTTTGTTCCTTTTGTCTGAAGGTGATTGCTCTATAACTTCTGTTCTATTGTGGACATTTTGTGTCTCAATAGGTTTAAAGTTAACTGCTCAAGCTGATGCTTCATACAATTTTGAAGGATTGCTCAATTCTCTGATCCATAACGAATGTGGATATTCCACTAATTAACTGACCAAAATGAATCTTGTATAATCTAATAGTGTTTTGACTAATCAATTTGCTAATCCTTATATAAAAGTGCAGAAGAACAGTCATTGTGTCTTAAATTTTCTGTAGAGTGCAAACATACATAAAGGGAGAATATATCAGCCAACTTGAGAGAAAGAACAAGTATAAAATGGAGTATACACAGCTTTTGGCCTGGAGAAACATAAAATGAGAAAAAAAAAACTCCACAAAAGTGAGGGATGTCCTTCTCATGCCACCATCTCCTTTCTGCTCTACAAAGGTTTAAAGCCTTATTGAGGCCTTCACAAATATCTTACACATTCCAGAGTGCGCCATAACAGCTATACAGCACTACTGCTCTCTACCCTTCCCAGGTACATTTCAACTTCATTAAGATAGCTTGACTGAAGTAACTAGGTACAATCAAAACAATTACAACTGAAAAGATTTCCCTTATAATGTGCCCTGTGAGGCCTAAAATATCTCATATGTTACAAAAGAGCTTTAAAGAGAAGCCCAAATGTCCTTGAAATGCCAAATGATGGAATCCAAATGTTCCAGCTCCCTCTGTCCCTGTATGCTCTATCCTTTTGTCCTATCAGGGACAGTTTCAGTTGTAGGCTGTCACTAAACGATCCTCTCTGCACAGACAATTCAATGACCAATTCAGCCACAGTCAAAACTGTGTGATATTACTGATGCTTGTTTTTCATCATGCTGACAGTCCCAAGTGTTTGGAACTTTGGATAACTAAAGTGAAATTGTGTACATGTTCTGACATGCTGAGTTCTCTGCAACTCTATTTTTTTATATCTTCCTTAAATGAGTTTTTTAAGTGTCCTGTGATTGTTAAGTCTTAAGTGTACATTGAGCAAATTAGCAGCAATATTAGCCAACTTCAGCAACATGTCTGATCCATTTTGGATCATTCTCCTTTTGCCACCAGATTGAGGTGAGTAAAACACACTTGCAACATATCAGCTCCTTTCTCCTTCATCTTCTAAGTCATACCTTGAAGAGAGTAATTCATATTTGCCTGAGAGATAATCAGAGAGAAGTTGGAAGAAGAGGCATACTGTGTAGGTTTTTTATGTATAGGATTTGGTATGCTTGGTGGAGCAACAGGGCAATATGTTGAAGGAGAGAAGTTTTTTCAGGATTTCCAATGATTATAGATTGGACTTTAACCAAGGAGGTTGGCATGTGAACACCGGGGTTAGTTGATGCTAAAAACAAATTTTCAGGCTTAAAACCCAACCACAGTATTAAAAGCAGACTGAATGGTCCAAACCTTTTGGAAAGAAATGCAGACTGGTAAGCATTATGCCAAGGGGAGGTGACAGATTCTTTAGCCTTGTTCATGCAGACATGAAACCCAAATGGCAAACCTAGCTAGAAAAGGCTAAGTTGCCAAATCAGAATTGCATACGGGTTCACGTACATGGATACGGTATGCTGGTATGGCAGAAATTTGTTTTGGGGTTGGGTACATCCATACAAAAAACATATAAAAATCATAAATATGTATATTTACAGCCTAAAACAGGAATTAAGTTCAGAAAACCACATATCATGCATATGCTAAACAAAACTACCATAGATAGTACAATTTTTTTAAATATACTAATTCCATATCAATTTGTCAAACTTAAATGTCACAATTACACCAAGAAGCATTCTACAGTGGCAGCAAGGCATGAAGCGTCATGTCGTGACCATATACATAAAAGTCAAAATACAGCCAACATATTTTTTTTAAAAAGCCTAAAACTATAAAATAACTCTTAAGTAAATAAAAATAGCTCTTCAAATAAAAATAAAGTGAAAACAATGTAAATAAGATATAATAAAATAACTCTTAGTTGGTATTCCCATCCCACCAAAAGTCTAATAAAATAAAATCAAATAACACAATACCCACTGCACAATAGAATGTATTCTCTAAAATCTGATGCTATCAAATGATACCAAACAAGAAAATTTAATACCTAACATAGGTCGTGATAGTGTGATGAATCCTCTCCTGAATCTCTCAAGATTTATTTCAGTGGTTCCCTTATTAATCATGAAAAGGAAAACATATTCACAACTAACTACATGACACATAGGACTTAGGAGGTTTTCATAACAGTGAAAATTTGTAATGCCACAACACAATGAAATTTTATTAAAGTAATGTTTTATCTTTGTAATGATTAATAAAGTCATGTTGACTATAGATATTTTTCCTATGAGTTGTCATCCTTATCCTTTGTGGATAAGATATTTGTAATCCTATATAAGGATGCTTTTGCTCCTTATTTCTTAACAGATTATTATGCAATCTTGGTTAACTTTCTCTGTGCTGTTTTTGTAATAAATTTGACTGTCATTTAGGGTTTTGGGCAAGCGAAATGTGTCAAAAAAATTGCCCACCATTGGAATCCTCATGAAAATGCTTCATCTAACCTAGAATCATCGTGAAAATGCCACGTAAAACATGGAATTGCAAAGGTTCATTAGCTGTTGATTCAAAACAATTCCAATGGCAAAATTGCAAATATTGCCCAAATCCAGTGTACCCCAAGGACGCGTCCCCCCCTAAATCCCAAGCGTTCTTGGAACGGGGACGTCCCCAAGACTTGGGGACGGCGTTCCCAAGTTTCCAGCGGCGCCACCAGTTTTGGTGGCTTGCCGCCGGGGACGCAGGGGCGTCCCAGCGTCCCCAGGACGCTGAGGGGGATGCCTGTGCATCCCTCAAGCGTCCCGGGGACGCCCAGGCATCCCCCACGGCGGCAACTTAAATCACATGGTTTAAAAAAAAAATTAACACATTTTTTTATTATTTGACATTTTGATTTTGTACTTGTTTTGATATCATGCTACTCATTGTAATCATCTTTATGATCAGATATTTTTAATATCCTATAATAGAAATCTTCCATTTGCCAATTCAACAATTGTAGCATTGAGTATTCTAATTTCTAATTAGTAATTCGATATTGAAGACTTCAATGTTCATTGTTCAATGTTCAATGTTCAAGTATTTACTATTTAGTATTTCAATTTGGCATTTGCAATTTTGCTATTTTACTTCTTAATAGTCTTGTACATCTTTTCATAACTAGCATTTTACGTACCATATGTATAGTATATAGTATATACACCCCTCGCCCCGCCGCCGCCGTCCCCCCACCGTCCCCAAATTGAGGCCCCTTTGTCCCTCGTCCCGAAAACCTGTCCCCCCATTCCAGCATCCCCCCGTCCCCGACGGTGGTGTAACATAGCCCAAATCACAAGGGCATCATTTCAAAATCCAATTTCAAGACATTTCGTACACAAAATTGGCCAAATTTTCTGCCAATTTGGTAACATAGAGAAAAGGCATGAGGTTAAACACAAAATTGAGTTACCAATAAATAAACCTTCTTGCATTCAATTACTGCAGTGGGAAGACTCCTCATCAATTGGAGCAAGTAGTTTTGTGGCTAACAATTCTTTGCTAAACTCTATAATTCTTTGAACCGCAAAAGTTAACAAGTGCCAAAAGCTTCAATTTGATAAATGATGGGCATGCAAGCAAAATGTTTGTACTACTTGTGCTAAGGTAAAAGTGGAGAATGAAACTTCTATGAAGAGAAAACTAGAACAAAAGACTGCCCCAAAAAAGCAAAAGACCTAACTAGAAGCATTTTTTATGCATTTAAAATAGTTTATCAAACCCCTAAAGGCCTTCCACCAAAAGGAAGATTATAAATGAACAACAACCACAACAAGGCGCTCCACCCTAAATATTGAGTTTTAACACCAATCATTGAAATGGATTCAGTCAAGAAGCAATCACATAAATTGTTGGACCAGGGGGCTTTAACACCATGCACTTTCCCACATGGATCACCCAGTGTACTTGTTCCAACAAAGGATGGCAAAGGGTGCATGTCTGAACTAAAAAACAACCAACAAAACCAACTAGAGAATTACTATCCACTTTGAAGCCCTAATAACCTCATAGACCAGCTTCAACGTGCACAAATTCTCAATAAGTTGGATCTAAATGGGAATATCATGAAACAGGAATCAAGAAAGAAAACACAAAAGGTCACCTTCAAGACTAAGCTCGGGAGTTTGAATGGATGGTCCTTCCCTTTGGGATTTCCAATGCACCAATATATGATGAATGATATGCTTTGTTGATACATTGATGATTTTGTCATTGTTTACATTCAGGATATTCTTATCTTTGTAGTTCACACTCAAAAGAAGAGCATATACAGTGTCTCCAACTAGAACAGAGACACTCAAGAAGACTCTATTGTACCTCAATTAAAAGTAATGTGAATTTGCCAAAATCTTTTTATGCTGGTCAGTCTACATTGTTGAGGAGGTGAGGTCAAAATTGATTGTACTAATACGGTAGAGGCTATTAATTGGCCAACACCTACTAGTGTTTATGGTATAATAAGTTTAATCGAGGACACTAAACAAATGAAGAAGCTTGTACCTTTCTTTTCAAAAATAGTAGCACCCTTGCATGCTCTCACATCCACCAAAAAACATTTGACAGCGATAAGGAATAACAAAAAGCATCAGAAGAACTCAAGCAAAAAATAAGCCATGCACTGGTTCTCATTCTATGACATCTAAGGCAGCCCTTTGAAGTGGAAGTTGATACCTTTAACTATCAAAGCATTATTCTAACAAGCCAGTAAAACAATATACTATCATTCAGGGATGTTTCCTAGCACCATAGGAACTATTGTGGCTATGACAAGCAATTGTATGCACTTGTGCGACCCGTCAAAAAATGGAACAATTACTCGATGAGCAAGGAAAAAACATTCACAATTCTATTTGAATTTGTCGATTCAATGGATTACCTAACCAAGGGAAGCATTTTGAAAGTTATGACAACCTACAGTTTTTCCTCTAAGTTTCCTAAGACGAACTTAGCTTGGGGGCAAAACAAATCGATATCGTAAAGAAGACAACCTTAGCTTGGGGGCAATGCTAGAGTGATATCGCCAAGGGTTTGGCTTGAGGCAATGATAGGGTGATATCCCAGAGAAGACGAACTTAGCTTGGGGGCAAAACAAATCGATATCGTAAAGAAGACAACCTTGGCTCAAGGGTAAGAACAAAGTGATATCCCAAAGAAGACAAGCTTGGCTAGAGGGCAGCATCAATACGCAAAGAAGACAACCCAGGGTAAAGGGTAAAAGAACAAAGTGATATCCCAAAGGAAGAAAGCTTGGTTTGAGGGCAGCACCGTAGTGATATATCGAATAAGACAAGCTTGGCTTGGGGGCAAAGATGGAGCAGTGCCACAAAGGAGATCAAGTTTCCCCACACAGATAGGACCATATACCAAATTGGAAATGTAACATGGATAGCGCTTGGGTAGTGATATATCGAATAAGACAAGCTTGGCTTGGGGGCAAAGATGGAGCAGTGCCACAAAGAAGATCAAGTTTCCCCACACAGATAGGACCATATACCAAATGGAAATGTAACATGGATAGCGCTTGGGTTAATTAAGCCCTTTCTGAATAAAAGTCTCACATAAGCTCTTCTTCTTTTTTTTCCAAGCATTTAAAAACTCTAGTCCATTTAATGATCCATATTAAATAATCTCTTTATCGTATCCATTCATCTATCATTTCCATCGTTTACTCGTTCCATTTAAATTTAATGCAATGCAGGACTCAAATCAAACCAAAAAAAATAGAGCATATATCAGAATGCGGCAAAGAAGTGGGCAAATATTAACAAATTTGAAAGAAATGAGCAATGTTTAACAAAACTGCAAGCTATGTAACCAATATATTGAAGAACAAAGTAGTTAAGTTAGCGGCATTGTGTTTGGTGAAAGGAGAACCTGTTCTGTTAAATGGAGTAGCCGAAGACTGAACAAACGACAATGATGACGACAGAAACCTGTGGCAGCACTGGCCGCCGCCGGATCCTGGAATAGCTGCACGCTGTTTAACCAGAGCTAGGGTTTCTAGATGGGTTGCTGCCCTTCTCCACATTCTGCCTCCTTTTTTTTCTTCTCTCCTATCGAAAACAACAGTTTTAAGAAACAAAATGGAGGAGAAAAAAAACGCTGTCGTCGATAAATTTGACGGGGTTGTATATAATAACAAGTGAAGAGAAAAAAATAGTGAATAAAACTCCACGAACTTCAGAGGGGATTCGAATGGTTGGAGGGTTTTCTCGTTTTATAACGCACGTTGTAACCTCCTCTCGCAAAGGCAGAGTCTATCCAGCAGCATACAGGATGTTCTTACAGTGAATTCTATGTTATTATCAGCTCCATTCGCATCATGCCTGGTTTTAGTTGCATTTGATATTTACGCCGAAGGCGTGTCCTATTTGAAAATAACCAAGCGAATTTCTACATTATTTGGTTTATGAGTTATATATTAATGTTCAGAAATTTCTTTTTTTCAAGAGATATTTATAAATATTTAAATAATAGATTTTTAATATTTTAATAAAAATATGATTTTAACATAAATGTATTTAAAATGATTTTATATTTGATATTCAAAATTTTATATAAGAAATTGTCATTATATTTATATTTATTTAAATTATATTTGATATTGACAATTTTATACAAGAAATTGTCATTATATTTATATTTATTTAATTTTTTTTTTTAAATATCAAGATTAATAAATAAAAAAATTAAATTTTATTACATAACAGACATTGTACAATGATTAATACCTATTTTTAAAAATATAATTGTAATTGTTTAGTTTGTGTAAAACAAGTTTATATACAAATAAATAATAATTAAAAAATAAATATGAAAGTAAATTATATACATAGTAAATTTGAATAAATATCTATGAATTGTTTTCATGTATATTTGTAATGATAAAAACTTTTGATTCCTTAAAATCTTATTATACATTTTAATATTAGCATTTTAATGTCTATATATACAATATTGGATCTTCTAGTTCATTTGTATTCCACCTAACTTAATACTTGTTGGAAAAGGAGTTATCCATAATTTGTAAATTTAAATCAATTTGTTAAAATGCAAATTTGTAATATTTAATAGTCTATGTGACACAAATATGTTGTATAATTTGAATAAGTGCGTTTAATTATGAATGCCAAATTTTTAAAATGTTTTTTACCCATATTACAATATATTTCTTACATAAAATCTTTTTCAAGAATGCACTTCTAAAAATAAAAATCATCTCCTTTAAAATATCTAATGTGATTTGAATGACTAAAATGAATTAAATGTAGGTGACATTTTTAATATAAAATTTGAGTATGTAAATTAATTAAAATAAGATAGCAAGACTAAAATAAAATTATACATGTGTTAATAGAAGTGAGTTAGTTTTGGTTGTGTACCTTTAAATAGGGGACAAGTGAAATTTATCTAGTACTTTTACAACTTTGGGTTTTGGCACTGGCCTCACTACTGACCTTGCTTCAAATTTGTTCACAAGTCTTGGTATTGGCTTTACAAACATTGAAAGCTTTCTTTGATCTAGATGAGGCTTTTGCATTGGAGTCTTTGAAGTAAGTGGTTTCTGCACACTTGTAGGATGTGGCATTGTTCACTTTT
Source organism: Sequoia sempervirens (assembly GCA_007258455.2). Taxonomy (NCBI): domain Eukaryota; kingdom Viridiplantae; phylum Streptophyta; class Pinopsida; order Cupressales; family Cupressaceae; genus Sequoia; species Sequoia sempervirens. Next base: position 10,978 of record VDFB02353249.1, read on the forward strand.
GAAGTTCATCATTTCTAACTTCACTAGAAATATCAAAGAAGCCTTTTTCTTATTACTCTGCACACCATTTGTCATTACTACATTGTTTGTACTGTGTTGTAAAGAACCATTCCCTTGAATAATAGGCCTATCAAATCTAAATCATATCTTACTCATTTCCTTTCTTGGATCAGATAATTGTATTGGCTTTGCACTTGGTGTTTTTGTTTGTGTTCCCACCTTGGAAGGCAATTGTCTAGGTGGCTTTACTGCACCTTTAGCATCCATCATAAAGTGCATTTGCTTTTTGAATATTGTGGGTTTCTTCAATGATCTATAATGTTTCAAAATTTTCTACTTTTGTTGGTCATTATTTGTACCAAAAAAAGAAAATATCCTTTCGAACATTTATACAAACTTGCAAAAACAAAAATTGAAATCTTCACAATACATTGAGACCTTTTTCGCACAAACAATATCATTTGATAAAGAGCCTACCATTTGATGAATGCAAAAAATAGACCCAAATTTTCTCTTATTGACCTTCCACACCTCTTCGGCGTACCCATTGCACACCAAGGTGTAATTGCTAGTTGTATAATTTCATGATGGCCTTACATGTTTTTTCTTGTTGTTAGCATTGGTTATTAGAATTGGAACAAGTGTCATGACTATATATGCCTATCTAATATTTTAATAATATTATTTATTTATAAAAAGTCTTTATAGTTTGATTGGTTGATTTTGAGTTTGATACTCAATAAAATAAAATAATTATTAATTAATTTTAAAATAAAACCAAAATATTTCAAAATATTTGTAATGTAAAAAGCCTTTGTAATTTTACTGAGTGATTTTGAGTTCAATAATTTTAAAATATAAATATTATTCAAGAAGTGAACTTCCTATATTATATAGTGGATAATGATTGTTTGTACACTTGTAAAGCTCTTGCACGGGGCAAGAAAAGTGGCTTTAGCGTCATATTTTTTTCCTTTTTTCAAAAGACCTTAATTACAAGTAATAATAAAATAATAAATATCATTATTTCATAGAGCAATAGCAGCGGTAAGAAAATGGTGATGGCCATCCCATATTAATTAATATGAAATGTGAAACTCACATTCATAAACATAAAATATTTTGAGAAATTAGTTTTGATGTTTCTCATTTAAGTACAGAGTGATTTAAATTATCAAATTAGTCGGATAAAAAGTACACATAAGACTCAACTCAACTCAACTTATCACAAGTTTAAGTATTTAAACTTCAAATACTAACATGGAAAAATACCCAAGGTTAAACCCAAACAAAATTATTTCTTTACATTGACAATGATATAAAAAAACTTAGTTTTCCTAGTTCCAACATTAACCCATAGATATACAATATAAATTTGACTATACATGTTTCTATCCTACCTTCATTATATAGTGTTTCATTTATTATGCATAGGATTTCCTTTATTACCATATAGTTTGAAGAGATGATATGTAGATAGGTTGTAAACAATTATTAAACATACTCACGAGAAAGGAGTGACGAGCCCCTCTCCAACTTGGGTACAAAACATTCCAAAATAGTCATAGATTTGGATCCACTGACACTCTTTTCTAGCCCTTTTCTAATACGTATGCAAACTCAATAGGTGTTGGTCCTCCTCCAAGAGACATGTAGGCCATTGTCTAGAACCAAAATAGGGTAAGTGCAAGAAGTTGGGTCCACGATGAGGGGAAGTTTTGACCCTAAAAAATGTGGACAAGAACGAGTACTCATTTTGAAAAATGGGTACTTGTTTCAGAATAGGTCTCGCGCCTAAATTCAAACAGGTACCCATTCCACTTCAGGTACCCGTTTAGGAGCAGGTACCCATTTCGCAAAGCTATTCAATTTAAAAAATGATTGTCATTCATTTTTCCTACAATAATTCGAGGACCGAGAGTGCCCAAGGCAAAATAAGTACTCATATTTCAAGTCGTTTACACCTCCAAATTGTACCTACCACCTCCTCCCTTTCGCATACTAAGTTTTACTGACCTTTAGGTTAGTATTTGTGGTTTTTTTCCTATGTATTTAACATTTATAGTTTGTAATTAGGGTTTACATGTCAGGTATATAATGTAACTTTTATAGCTTGAAATTTCATGGTTTATATTTTAGGTTATTTTAATTTTCATAATTAGGATGAATTTTATAGTTTGTAAAACTCATTTATAAAATTCAACATCAAAATAATGGATGTACAATAAACTAAATCCTAACCTAGACATAAAAACTAAAACCCTAAACCCTAAACTAAAAATTGTAAACACTAAATCGTAAATCGTAAACCCTAAACCCTAAAACCCTAAAATTGTAAACCTTATGCCCTATACCCTAAATTGTAAACCCTTAAGTTACTATAGTAACCATCACAAAATAGTCAACATATAAAGAACTTGAATAATTTTTCCCAACACAAGGATAACCAATGATGACATGTCCAAATACCCTTTTTTTAGGTCCTTGATAATCAAAAGAGTAAGTATAATCATTCATAGGGTTTACCGAATTCTAAATTCTCCAAATTATTTTATCATCCCTTGTATATCCCTCACAAAGCCATTAAATGTAAAGTATATTAGCAATGAGGTAAAATACCTTTAAATATTTGTTTACACGAGAACATCTTGGTGTTTCTAGTATGTTGAGCATAAGTACGGATCTCGCTTAGCTATAGTGATATTAAACCAAAACCAACATAGGTATTAAGGCAAGAGCATATGTAGGTACCCAAACTATTTGACACAATTCCTTAAGGAAATGCAAACTATTTTATAAAATTCCTCAATGATTATAAATATGTTACACATATTAATAACTCATTCAGATAAGGTTCTCAATCAACATACCAAAATTTTGAAGTTAAATTTTACAATCTCAATCATTGGGCACAAGCTTCAAAATTAATCTCCTATTATTCCAAGAATGGTAAGATATTCTCTAAATGAATCCTATCTATTTGTATTTCTTATTGTCCTTAACATTCAAATGACATATTTCTTAACCATAATCGAAATTGGAGGACCTACCTAGAAATTTTTCTTTCCCTTATTGAATTGATATACCACTCCATGTCAGGGTGCCTTATAGAAGATCATGGAAAAGATGTATACATATTCTTCATGTGGTTAATCTTTTCTCTAGTTGTAGTTAGTGGTAGATGATTCTCTTAAGACCTCCTATCCTTAATCAAGTGTGTTTTCCCTTCTCAATTTTCACTAAATGGAGAACTAAAGTTTATCTTTACCAACAACATAATCACATTTTTTCCCCTCTATGTACCTACCAATCTCCATGTTCCATTCACCCATTTCTTGGGAATCATTGCCACCACTATTTTTTGCATGCATGTGTACCAAGGCACTCCCTACTAAATCTAAGAAATTCACTTTCAATTATATAGAGTCATATGACTAGGTCCGTCATCTAGTGGAGAGCCAAGTGAAGGGAGTGAGAGCCTTCAAACTAATCATACCCCATTGACCTCTAGGTAATATATATATGCCCCTCCTCAAGCCACACCAAACCAAACTCTCACTTAAGTAGGGATAAACGAAACTATTGCCTACCTCTCCACTTGTCTATTTTTGTTGTTCTATTTTTAGAATGAACCAGAGGATATAAGCACTAAAATAATTGTCTTGCACAAAATTATCACCATTACGTATTGAGAAAGTAAAAAGTAAAGTGAGTAGTAACTAGTAACTTATCATGCTAAAAAAATTAAATTAAATAGGTTATATGCCTATTCATTACATTTGGTGAAACAATGCAAAAACATATGTTGTGGCTCCATCATTTATATGATGATAGATGCCCATGCCTCTACTTAAAACTCCCCACCAAACATGGGTCAATCCTATTTAATAGTTAAGGGTTCCCATATTTCATTGCCTATGACACCATATTATCCTTCACCCTCAAACTCTTTCTTTTAATTCTCTATCTCCACCTCAACTCTCCCTCCAAATGTTTTATTTCAATAATTATACTTTGTTTGGTACCCATATCTTAGGGATGTAAAATCCTCCCTTAATATAAAGTTTATTTATCTACTGTTACATCAGTTTTATGACATTATGTTGTTTTTATCTTCTTATGCATGCATGTGATTTTTTTGGATAAGACAATATTTCTAGTTTTATATCCATACAATATAATAGTGTTCATTGTATACATCCTCACAAAGTGCTAGTGTCTAGCTAAAAAAATTAAATCCAAGTTCCTCATTTCCTATATTTTTTGTTTCTACATTATAAATATTATTTTCATTTCTCTACTTATTATTTTTACTAGTGTATTTAGCTTCATCATTTCAATTTGATTTCATAAAGCACAGTACTATTTTAGAATTAGAAATTTTTGAAAGAGTTAATCAATATAATCTAAAATAGTAGATTAGTTCAAAAAAACTTAGGTTGGTCAACTTGAGTGTGATAGTTGAGATCACTCTCAAGGAATAATCTTTCTGTAATAGAGTCTAATTTATTTTATTATAGGTTCCATACAGTTTTTATGATGGGACCTAGGGGATTCAACTATTAACTAATATTTTATCATGTGCATGTGTATTTAGAGTTTCTAAATAACTAAAATGTGACTCAATATATCACTTTAGTAGTAGGGGAAAGGGGATAATTTAATTAATGTGATATAGGTAGCTATTGGAGTTTAGGAGTCATGGTAGGGTTGTATAACCCTAATAATAATGTAGGTTTAGTATACTCTTGCTCATTTTCCCTAAAACTAGTTATTGGAAAAATCTTAGTAATTCCACAAGTCTAGGTCCTAAAAAATCACCAAGTATCTTTAAAACCATTCTATATTATAATTCAAATTAATATACATGGATAATAGTATTATGATAGTTGTTATTAGGGGATTTTTTATTAGAGTTGATATGGCAAGGGGTTGGGGATTGTAATGTATATGTTTTTGTAAATCAAATATTTTTACAAAATGGCATTTTTCATAGATCACCAAATATTTTTGAGATATCCTTCTTGATAAGATATATATAATAAGGGGATATAAAAATGTAAAAAGTTGGTACATAGGATATCTTGTGAAAATAGGGAGGTTCTTTAATTATATTAATATATGCAAAGGGGGTATGCAAAACATAAATTTGAGGAGTGGATATGAATTTAGGGGTATTTATCAGGCTACAAATACACATGCTATGTCATTGGTTTATTAATTAAATCCTTAAATTATTACTTGCATAGTTATAGTCATTTGTTTTTTAGGTAATTTAAATTAAAACTCTATACTTTATATGAATAGCCATAATTATATAAATTGCATCCCTCTTCTCTTACTATACCTATTACAATCCAAGATTATAACCAAATCCTAAGATTATCCACAAATTTTTCACATGTCCATATAGCCCATTAAAATACTTGTACTCATGATTTCTCAAGTCAATGATTAATTCAATTATAGTAAACTTAAAATATGAATTCAACTAAAATATTGCACGTGGTCTAATTGTATATGTTTAATTTCAGTGTATAATTTTTTTATAAATTTGTCCAAATTCATGTTGTGCATTTATGTTATTTGAATGTGTCTAAATGATGTATTTCAAATGTGTGTTCAATGTGATATTTAGTTCAAAATGTACATTATTTATTGATCTCTTCAACAAGTATCAATTTATTTTAAGTATTTTATTTAAAAATTTAGTGCATTCAATGCTTCGTGTTATGTAATTGGTTTGTTGATATTTTTCTTCTCATTGTTTGACATGCAATGGCCCAATGGAGCAAATACCATCAGTTGATGAGTTTTTGATAGATGATCTTTTGCATAACCCTCAGCCTCCAAACCCCTCACCTCCACACTCTCCACCTCATAGCCCCTCACCTCAAAATCCCCCACCCCTCCATTTGACGAGGCTCAATTATGAGAAAACATCAATGCAAATATAAATATTATTCAAGAAAAAATTAATTTGATAAAAAAAAATGAGCCTAATGTGCCCCCACCTATCATGGTTTACATCTTCTATGCAAACTATTGTTGACTCTGCTTGATCCATTGATGTGGATTTAGATAGTTTTCATCATTGGAAAGAGGAGAGGAGGAAATTTTGCAAATGGGCTCTCATATAGAGAGATCCTAGGTCTCCATATTACCAAACAAACAATATCCCCATATTTCATTGACCCTATAACCAATCAACCTATTCGTCCAAATAAAAAATGAATTCAATTCGATGGTGTAGAAACCTTTAAATTGTAGCACATTTTTGGGAGCGAGGGTGGATGGTCTTTGATCATCCACCACATGCTCATTGTGAGGTGCCCCTATATTTTTTGAGAAAATTATGGGTAGAGTTTGAGATAGGTTTAAAACCCAATTATTTTGATATGAGATCATTCCAGGGAGTTGGTGGTCTCATGCCACAACATAGAGCAGGTGCACATATTGATCCTAATTGACATTCTTTGATTCCACCCATTGTTGCTTCTCCATCTCCTAGTATTCCTACACCATTTCAACACCAGACAGTGGTTTCGACATTAGGAGGATTGAGTTCGCTCTCAAGAGATCTCACTGATTAGGCTACCCATGTGATAGTTGAAGTTAGTGGTAAAGAGCATGGAGGAGATGGTTCAATTGGTCCTAGCAGCTCCCATGTGTCGATGCCAAAAAAAAATAGAGTTGCAATCATCCTTGTTATGGCCCTACTCAAGCATCCACTTCAGATGCACCTACATCATAGGAGGGATCATATGTGGATTTACTATGTTATGATGATCATCCTACACATGTACGCATCAAGTCACATTTTAATTTGTTTGAAATGTGTAACATGTACATGTATCAAAATTCATGTTTAATAACATTAAATTATATATATTATATTAATTTGAAGTGTTTGGTGTAGATGCGTGACTTTAGGACATCATCTCAACTAGAACATATGTGTTTTATGTCAACAACTATAGAAGTTGGCACATCTTACACTCAGGTAAGCTAATATATGTTGACCCTAAAAAACTACATATATAGATACTTTTAATTTAGCATTGTATCATTTATTTATTTATTTATATATTTTAATTTACGTCCATGTAATTCAATTCAATTGTACACGTGTGAAACAATATTGTATCTATATGGGGAGGTCATGTGATATCCATGACCAACCAACCAGAAGGTGTGGCGAGTGCTCCTCCATCATTAGTTGTTATGCATGAGCCATTTTTGGTGTGTGTTTTCAAAAATTTAAATTTAAAATTTACACACTTTAAAAATTCACTAGATGTACTATTATTTTAAAATTCAAAAATCAAATTAGATTGAATTTATTTAAATTTATAGATATGTTTCATAAATATGTATATGCATGATGATAGCACTTTACTGATAGGTGCTAGCTAAGCTACTGATCAATGTCATTTTCACAAGTCATCCATGTCATTTGGGGTCCTAAACTTTACTAAATTTCTATGAAATTTTTAGGTCTTTTAGATATATATGATTAATATCATTTTTAATCACTAATATTTTGTTACCTATTGTTTTCTTTATTTGAATATCCAAGAATTAACAGTTGATACATTTGGTCCTGAATCAACAATTATACCACCTATTGAACAAAATGTGGGAGTAGATTCACATGATCATATGGTAATTTATGCATACTTTCTAGTTTATATTTAAAAATTTAATTTCATGATTTTATTAGTGTTGGTGTGAATAAATGTTTGTACCTAGTCAATTCACTTACTAGGTAATTAGGGGACATATTCGCATGTTAAGTTTACTTAGGCTCTAAGATTCCTTCTAGAATGATGAGTTGTCTTTTCTAGAGCTTATCTTATCCTAGGTTGTTAGGAATTAGTTGTCTCATGTGATAGGATCAAGACACTTGTCATGATCTTGTCTAATCCTATCTTTCTTCTTGCCTTTATAAGCAAAGTATCACATGTACTTTGATATAGTCAGTTTGGCATTATTGCATCCTTAATGATAGCATGACATTTCTTCCATTTCTCTCTTGTGGAAGCTATTTTGTCTTGCAAGTGATCCTAGGGTGTTTCAAGGGTTCACCATAAACTCCTACATGGTATTAGAGCTTCAGTGTTGTAGACTTCTTCCCATATTTGAGTGACCAATCTTGGCGTGAAAGTTTGTTGGGTGCGAGTTGGGGTCTTAAGAGCCTTTCCATTAAATTTAGGGCATCAAAGAAAGTCAATATCAGCTTTCGTTTCATCAAAATCTAACATATTTTGTCAGATTTGCAAGGGTTTCAAGCTTAGATTTAGCAAACATATTTCTATTGGAGTTGTTTTCATTTTTGCTTCAGAAATATAGCTTCTACTCATTGGTAAGAAAACCAATTTCTAGGTTTTGTTCCCTGGGTTGAAAAAACATTTGGGTATTGATTAGATTTTACATATCTTAAGAAAATCTAAAAAAAATGTCTAAAAACATCGCACATCATTTTTTCTATAGGTTGAAGGATAAATAAATTTCATTTTTTTCATCTTTTGCTTGCTGGATGAAAAAAAACATTTTTGGGTTTTGTTCTTCGCATCAAAATATTTCTGGGTTTTTGTTATTATCTACTCACGTTGAATAGATTTTTCAGAAATCAAATCAGAAGTAAAACTTTTTTGCTAGAAAAAACCATTTCCTGCAGGCTAAATTCAAGGTTTTTAAAAGAATTCATAACCTTTGCCTCTGTTATTGGATTTTCGTGATTCAAATGGCATTGGAAAGCTGATTTTGTCCTCTACATAGATCTAAGGTCATTTTTATTCATGGAGGCAGATGTGAAAATTCATCAGTGAATGCACCATTTCATTTTTTGTGTGCATCAGGTTTGCATTTTCTCTGTACTTCATTTCAATTCTAGATCATTTTTCAATCAATTATTGCTTCATAGGTTCTAGAGTTGTGCCAATTTGTGATTTTTCAGTGTTCCTTGGCATTGGGTATGTTGTTGCTTTATCATGATTCGGACCTGAGTCCTTGAGTGACTCTAATATGGTGCAAATAGAATTATCCTTCCTTGTTTTCCAAATTGAGGATTCTAGTGTTACACCACAAGTGTACTTCCAGTGCTTCTCTTTGCAACAAGTTATCTCATTATGGGGAGTTGTATGATCTCTCTTATCATCCTTTGTGTGGATAGAAATTGATTGGATTTGTGATGGATATCTTTATTGTATTTCATCTCTCTTTTGGGGAGGAGTTTTGTCCCACTGGGTTTTCTCCTTTTCTCTGTTTGTGAGAGATTGCATTGCATTTGTACATGGGTACCTAACATGGCCTAGTAGTCAGGACCCATCCTTGCATTTTTGCATCATTTGCATAATAATCTTCTCTCCTATTTTGTACTCAAGGGGGGGTGTTGGTGTGAATAAATTTCTTATACTTAGTCAATCACTTACTAGGTAATTAGGCAACATATTCATATGTTAAGTTTACTTAGACTCTAAGATTCCTTCTGGAAGGATGAGTTGTCTTTTTTATAACTTATCTTATCCTAGGTTGTTAGGACTTAGTTGTCTCATGTGATAGGATTAAGACACTTGTCATGGTCTTGTCTAATTATATCTCTCTCCTTGCCTTTATAAGAAAAGTATCATATGTACTTTGATATATTCAGTTTGACATTCTTGCATCCCTAATGATAGCATGATATTTCTGCCATTTCTCTCTTGTGGAAGTTATTTTATCTTGCAAGTGATCCTGGGATGTTTAAGGAGTTCACCATAAACTCCTACAATTAGTTAAGTTAAATTAAATCAAAATTTCTTTAACTATACTTGATTTCAAGTTTCTTGAACTCTTCTACAACATGATACAAGTCCATCTAGTTCACATGGAATGAAGAGGATTCTTGATTTTACTAATGATCTTGACATCTCGGCTAGATTTATTTCATGGACTATATGTACACTTACATGTGTATACATATTTTATTTATATGTGCCACTTGACTATATATGACTATGTACATTTCACATGTTATTTCATGTCCACTTCTAGACATATTTTAGTACATTTCATGAGTTCTATGTGATCATTTGTATTTATTTATATGTTGATTTTAGTATTCTTGTAGATACATTTTTGTACATGTTTTATTCCAAACTAGCTCTAGATATCTAGCACTTCATGTGGACTTTAATCTGTTGATTATGTACTCGCATATATTATGTTCACTATGTTGATTATGTTGATTAAATGCACTCACATACATTTTAGACATTTTCAAGTATGCACTATAAATTCATGTCTAATCAAATTACAATATTTAGATGTCATTGTTGAATGAAGTTTTCAATAATTTAGTTTAAACTATAATTTCATTTTCCACAATTAAATACATACCTTGGATAAAAAATAACTCCTCTTATACACCTTATATATCCACATCTTCATTAGTGGTTTAGATTTATAATGTGTATTGTAAATTTTAAGTGAATAGGCCCCAATCACATATCATTTAATATAGAAAAATGATTAACTTTCAAATTTCAATAAAATCATGGTTAGGTGATTTAACCAATGCTAAACAAAATATTAGTTAAATATGACAATTGAATGTTCCTTATAGTTTATCCTATTCATAAAAAACTAAGGGTCTAGTTTTAACTATTTTCCAATTAGCAAAGATTCATCACTAGATAAAAATATATACAATATATATGCTACTTGATGCAAGTATCACATCACTAATATCTATGATTCCCATAACTCTTTTCCAATTCTACAATACAAAAATCAATTTCTTACTCTTAAGATATCTATAGTCATTTAGTGCTTTCATTCATGGCTTGGAAAATAGACATTACAACCTAAAATAGGACACTTGATCTACCTCACCTTGATACAACAAAACTTAATAAATAGCTCTAGGATTCTTAAGTTCAAAGAGCATGAAAACATAACAGATTGTCCCCCGTGAAGCAATAAAAGTAGTTTTATGTTGATATTAGGGATTAATCATTATTTAATTATGTGAGTGACAACCTTCTATAAATGAGAGAATCTCATGATCTATAGCAAAATAAAAAATGCTATCAATATTAGATACATGAAAGTTATCCTTAAATGATGACTTGTTAATATCCCTAAAATATATATAATCCTTTTGAACACACTTAGTTGAATCCAACTCCAATGCAATTAACAACTTGGAAATTTATTTACCTCATACCAAGGTCACATATAGAAGGTCAAATAAGAATGAAACAATATATATCAAAGACACAATTTATATAAGATAAATTTGGAACAATATAAAATGTGATTTATAAGAATGGAAGTTCATAAATTGAAGACACATTTAACAAATTGATGTTTAATACAACTATAACATGATTAAACATGTGCGTATATAATACAATTAGCTTGTCCACTTTTAGTTCAAAACCATAAAATTGATATAACATAATTTATATGATGATTTTTTTTACAATGACAATCATGGTGGATTGACTTGATGGGAACCTACAAAAATAATGAATGTAAGTAAATTAACTATATGTTTATGAGTCATTTAACTCCAAGTCATGTGAGAAAATTGTAAAATCTAAATAAATTTGGAAAAATATATCTTAGAAATTACTTAAGGGGAGTTATGTGGATGACTTAAGGGGATGTAAGATGATGAAATTAGGGTAGATAAGAGGATGACTTAAGGGGTCCTAACAAGATGGCTTAAGGGGAGATACAAGATTATTGAATCAAAGTATGTGTCATGTGAGAAAATTATGAAATGACTTAAGGTGACATAAGAGGATGGATTAAGGGGAGATACACATGAGCCTTGAATCGAATTCATGTGAGAAATTTAGCTATAATTGGAAGATGAATTAAGAGGGGGGTGACTTAAGGGGTCCTAAGACTTAGATGGCTTACGAGGAGATACAAGAACCTTGACTCAAATTATATATCATGTAAGAAAATTAGTTCTATAATTAGGAGATGGCTTAAAAGGGTATGTAATATACGATGGATTAAGGGGACCTAACAGGATAGGACTTAAGGGGACATGCAATAACTTCTAATTTTTTTTTTTAAAATGACAATGAATTAATTAAATTTATATTTTGACTATCAATTAAACATATAGAACTATATAGTTACCTGTATTTATTCAAATTCCATTGTAACATTTGCATCCTCTCTTTTTGTAATGCATATATGATGAAAATTTGTACTGACAATCATGGTGGATCTACTAGGAGGGGAAATGCAAAAATAATGAATGTAAGTACAAATTAACTATACATTTTATGAGTCATAACTCCAAGTCATGTGAGGAAAGAATGATTTAATAAAATTTGGAAATTTAATCTTAAAAATTCCTTACAAATTCAAGTGATGCCTACCATAGGGAAAATTATCTACTATATTTTGTCATGAGTTGTTGAATGCACAAGTAGTGATCACCAATGTCATCTAGCTATGGGAGACTTGAAACAAAAATGATTAACTATAATTAGGAAATGACTTAAGACTAACATAAGAAGATAGATTAGTAAGATGAATGACTTAAGGGGATGCAAGAGGATGGATTTAAGATAGCTAAGAGGATGACTTAAGGGGTCCTAAGAAGGTTTCTTAAGGGGAGATATAAGAGCCTTGACTCAAATTATGTGTCATGTGAGAAAATTAGTTCTATAAATAAGATATGGCTTAAAAGGGTACATAATCGAGGATGACTTAAGGGGACCTAAGAGGATATGACTTAAGCGGATATGCAATCAATTCTAAAAAAAAAATTAAATGAAAATGAATTAATTATCTTTATATTTTGACTATCAATTAAATGTATAGAACTATATAGTTACCTACATTTATTCAAATTCTATTGTAATATTTGCATCCTCTCTTTTTTATAATGCATCTACTTGTGGGAGACCTGAAACAAAAATGATTAACTATAATTAGGAAATGAATTAAGACCAACATAAGAAGATGGATTAAGGGGAGAAACACATGAGCCTTGACTCTAAGTCAAGTGAGAAATTTAGCTATAATTAGAAGATGAATTAAGAGGGGAGTAAGAGGGTGGTTTAAGGGGAATAAAGAGAATGACTTACAGGGACACAAGAGGATGGATTTAGGGCATCTAAGAGGATGAATTAAGGGGTCCTAAGAGGATGGATTAAGGGGAGTTAAGAGAATTACTTAAGGGGATGCAAGAGGATAGATTTAGGGTAGCTAAGAGGCTGGATTAAGGGGTCATAAGAGGATGGCTTCAGGGCAGTTAAGAGAATGACTTAAGGGGATGCAAGAGGATGGATTTAAGGTAGCTAAGAGAATGAATTAAGGGGTCCTAAGAGGATGGATTAAGGGGAGTTAAGAGAATTACTTAAGGGGATGCAAGAGGATAGATTTAAGGTAGGTAAGATGATGACTTAAGGGGTTCTAAGAGTATTGCTTAAGGGAAGTTAAAAGAATGACTTAAGGGGAAGCAAGAGGATGGATTTAGTATATCTAAGTGGATGAATTAAGGGATCCTAAGAGGATTGCTTAAGGGGAGATACAAGAGCCTTGACTCAAATTATGTGTCATGTGAGAAAATTAGTTCTATAAATAGGAGATAACTTAAAAGGGTACATAATCTAGAATGACTCAAGGGCACATAATCTAGAATGACTTAAGGGGACCTAAGAGGATATGTCTTAAGGTGATATGCAATCAATTCTAAACTTTTTTATAAAATGACAACGAATTAATTAGCATTATATTTTGACTATAAATTAAACGTATAGAACTATATAGTTACATGTATTTATTCAATTCTATTGTAACATTTACATCCTCTCTTTTTTGTAATGCATCTAGTTGTGGGAGACCTAAAATAAAAATGATTAACTATAATTAGGAAATGACTTAAGACTGACATAAGAAGATGGATTAAGGGGAGATACACATGAGCCTTGAATTAAATCATTCTTAAATCATAAAATGTATAATTAATTAACTTGTTTTTGTTCAACAGGTTTTACGGGGGAATACTGGAATAAATGTTTACTATTGGGACCATGTGAAATGGTCATTCCTCCCTCCCTGCAGTCAATCTTGGCTGCAAGTGTAGCTAGCCACGGTCTTCCTAGAATTATTGGATAATTGTCCTTTGGTGTGAGGGACTGGATTAATTGTAAGTCTACTGGATATTCCCAACTGTCAACCTTAACAAGAACATCTTCTACAACACCTTTAGGAATAGCTATGGATTGATTTGCCATTTGTAACACTGTAGTTGTGGGACGTAAATCAGTGAGTCCCAACTTTTCCATAACATTGACTGTCATTACATTAATGATTGTGCCTAAGTCTACAAGTGTGTTAGGTATTGCTACCTCATTGATTGTCACTATTATAAGTGGGTTGCCTGGGTCATCATCTTTTGGAGCTACGATTTTTCCAACCAAAAAGTCAGCTAGATATTTGTTTATGTGAATAGTATTAATCCGTTTTAGTTTCCTTCTCGGTGTTTTGATGCACAATTGTTTAATTAGTTGGTTTGGTTCAGGAATCTCTTTAATTTCTTGTAACAAAGGAACCTTGATTTGAAGCTATTCAATCTCTTGTATCAGTGCAGTTTCAATGGATAAGGCCATTTCTGAAGGGTTTTTCAAGGCGATTGGTTTGAGACGCTCCAGAAAGGCACTTGAGTTTTCTATTTCAAGATGGAGTCCTTCTTCAAAAGATCCATTGGACTAATCACCCTCCTCTTGAGGTAACTTGAAAGTTTCAGATGAGGATCGTGGAAGGGTCTTGTCTTGATTACTCACTGGATTTTTCTCTAAAGACGTGGAAGATGTTTTAGTTGTTTCAATAGATTCCTTAATCAACTTGTCCAGAATTTCAACTATAGTAGGCTGTTGGAGTGTTTTTCCTGACCTTATTGCAAGTTTCTACAATGGACAGCATTGAGTTTGGTCACATTTTCTTGTTTCATAGAATATACTGGGGTATTTTGATGATTATTCTTTGGATTAGGAATAGGTTGTGTTGGGAGTTATGGTTGGTTAACCTGCTCATTTTTTTGAGGGTTTTGAGGGGTGGGTAAAAGGTTCTACTATGGATTAGGCATCCTCCTAGGCCCAATGTAAAACTGATTTTGAGGTTGATTCCATTAAGGAGCAAGATTTTGAGAATACCATTGTTGTTGAGTTTGGTTTGGCCATTGGGGTTTCCCTAGGAATTATTTTCCCATTCAAGTGGTCCCCAAGGGTAAGATCCCCAATTATGTGGTACTTGAGGCCAAGGTACTACCCATTGATTATTATTCCAATTGTTTGGAGGTCGCCAGGCGGGATTTGAATTCTAACCGTTAGAGAAATTCCCTCCAGGTCTTTGATTCACAAGATTGATCTCCTCTTCAACCTAAGTTGTCCTTTTCTTAGAATTTTTGACTACATTTAAGATCTCACATTGATTAGTAGGATGAATCTTCTCACAAACTTGGCAAGTGTCAACTTTATCCAAGGGACATTCTCTTAATAGATGTTTGTTTCGACACCTTGGACAATAGATGGATAAGGTCTTAGGATTACGTGTTTTAGCCTATATTCCATCCAGTGTGGTGTTTAGTTAAACAAGAATTTTAGTCTTGATATTTTCTATCTCTTCATGTAGTTTACCTATTTCATTGGAACCTCTGAAAAGAGTAGATTTATGAATACCTCCTCAAGTACAAGAGAACTTCTGGCATAACTCAGTGATATCATCAAGTCCAAGTTGGGACACATCTCCTTTTCCCATTAAGTCTAGGCTTCTCCTAACATCTTCATCAAGTCCCTTGAGAAATATGGTCTTCATAATTTCCATACTTATGGCTTCTTTGCCACATCATTTAGATAAGAAGATAAACCTATCCAAGTAATCTTCTACGCTTTCATCTTTGTTCTGCCTTAGTTTGAACAACTCCTTCCTATCGTTGACTCTATAGTAACTTTGGTATTTGTCCAAAAAGGAATACACCATATCGTCCCAAGAGGTTATTAACCCTGAAGCTAATCCCATGAACCAATGCATTGCAGTGTCCTTCAGGGTGGAGGGAAAAAGTTTCATTTTTTGGTTATCATTCTTGTAGTCGTACGTTTGACACAACACTTTGAACTCAAATAGGAATTGGTCTGGGTCTTCGGAGGATAAACCTCTGAAAGTTGGTAAGAAGGTTGGTGAAATGTTTTTCATATGTGTATCGTCATCTTGATCGAGAGCAATAAGATAAGTAAATGTGCATGCTCCCCTTGCTGGGTTAGTGCCATTTCTACAGTCACCCATGACATTGAAAAGAATGTGTTCCTCTTCAAAAGTTTGCTCTAATGGATGAGGTTTTGGGGTATACAAAGGAATGCTTTCCTCTACAACGATTTGATCAAATGATTGAAGTTTTGGGGTATATGGGGAGGTCTTAGGTTGATCCTGCTCGATCAATTCTTTGATAAGTTCTTCAGATGAGACTTCTCCCTCCCTACTTGTGGTTGGAACGTCTTTTAGGAGGGGGGTTTTGGTATGAATCTTCTATGTGGACCTCATTTCCTGACCATGTAGAAAAAGAAGCCTGACAACTATTTTTGTTTTTCTAAAAGAGGTATTCAAGCAATCTCCTATTAACACTAGAAAAGGAAGGGTTCCCGACAACAGCGCCAAAAAGTGATAGACTATCGTTAGGTCTTATCGCTTTAGTTGAAAATGCATGAATCATATCAATCAGGTAATGTTCAAAGGTTGTATACAATAGGGGACATCTTGGCTAACTCTCTTAGATTTTTTGAATCTTCAAAACAGTTGTAAACAAAGCTATACTAGAAAGCATTCAAACTAGAAAGCGTAATTTTTTTTAAGCTAGAAAGCATAAGATGATTAAAATAGAAAGCATATAAATTACCTAAGAAGGAACACTTGCAGTAAAACTGTAAAATTAAAATGAAAAAACTAAAAACTAACAAATAACTATTAACAAAAAGTAAACTTAACAACCTATAACTGACAACTAGAGTGGGTGCTCCAAAATTGCAAACTTAAACTACGACCTGCAGGAATAGTTGACAAAGCTTGACACATAAAAATAACATTCATCCACATTTATCATGTACAAAATAAAAGTAACAGAATTGAAAATGAAAATACTTATCTATCTTATGAGATTCCCTCATGTGGCCAGCTCTCGGGTATGCCTACGATTAATTCAGATCACATGAACTTTTGTATCTTCAAAATTAATCCATCCATGATAATTCCATTACACAAAACTAGTAACTCAGAATAAGACTGGCAAAGCTTATTTTATTCATATCAAAAAAAGTGTAAGATAGAGACATAGTTCAAAGCATATTATAGCAACATAATGGTATCCAGTATGCATTATTTTTGGCAGTTCTAAACTGCTAACAAAATCCTAGATTTTAGATGGTGGAAGATCACCATTGGAAAAGTCTTCTAACAAAATTTTAACTAACCAACCGATTAAGGTCCATAACATAAAACATATTAAAGGCTTAGAGAGGAGCCATAAAGTTTTTAAACATAAATTAAATAGAAAGCATTAAAAGACTTGTTCCACTATGCACTCCTAAATTTTTGGTGCCTAGACTTCTGGCGCTTTATCTTCAACTGGTTGAAGTCCACTCGGCTATGCATAATGACCTGTACAATGACTATAATTATATTAGCGTTACTCAGCTAATTTCAATTGATTTAGGAAATAAAGATTATACATCTTTTTTACAAAAATTAAGCAATTATTAATCCTTAAAATAAATAATTGGCAGGGTAAAAGTGATTGGGAGAAATAAGGAAGGGTATTTGGCTTATTATATTCATGAGGTTATTTATACCTCATCACTCTCCCCCTCCTAGGCCTGGGTAAGTCCTCATGCTCTCTGTTGTGCCCTTTTCCTTTCCATATCCCTATTCTTATTTAGTTCTTCATATTAGCACTGAGGTCATACAGATCCTTTGCTTCTCTATCCCAATCATCATGATTTCTAAGAAAACCCTCATTGAATTTAACCCTTACTTTCCATGAATGTAAATTCTCAAGGTTTTGTTTTGTAGTGACATGTACTGGAGGAGGTGGTTGAAGAAGTAATGGAAGTCTATACCTCATCCCTATCCATCCAGTTTTAAGCTACTACAAAATATCTATCAATGTCTCAGCCCTTTGTAGGACCACTTAATATTGGTAGGTGAAATCACCTCCCTCTTTTTAAGGTACATAGGAAGAGGAGTGTACCTCTCCTCACATGCACTCCATGCTTTTTCTATCAATTATGGCCCTTGGACTTTGAAATGCTTAAAACAAATTTGAAGATTATCATTATACTTACTTCTCACAATTACATGGATCCTAATGCTTTGGAACTAAGCTTTAAAGGCAAAGGGTTTTCTATTAGGGTATCTCATCTGTAATCCCACAGTCCTTTTTGCCTGCAAATACTCTTGGGTCCTTTCCTGCCACTTAATCTAATTTTGCATAGTGGACATGAATGCTCTGAGTTGTACTTCCCCAACAAAGAGATTGACAAAGAAATCAATATGCCTTTTTAGAAACAAATCGTGAACAAAGAATTCACACAGTAATTTCTATTGAGCAAGTGTTGCCTCTTTAAATGCTTTTACAAATTCCTCACATCTGGATCACGAGGCAAATTGCATGAAATTCTTAATAATTTCCATCTTAATAATTGCTCATTCAAAAAAATAGAATACAATCTGGATGGTCTCCTATAGGCTAATAATAATTCCCCAATTTGGCATGCATCTGTTTTAGCCTGATAAAGCCTATCATATGATTCTTTTAACAAAACTATTTCCTTCTTCAGTTTGGCATTCTCTGCCCCTGCCTATCTCAGAAAATAACACCTTCCCACCCACATAACCAACAATGGAGGTATATGAACCTGAAACCACTCCATTTTGGTTGGTTCAGTTTGTATTTCTTTTGACTCCACTGTTGGTTTAACATTAATTTCTTGCAAATCTTGCTCTAACTCAAAAAAATTGCTCAAGGATGCATTGAGCTTAGATTTCTATTTTTCCTACTCTTTAACAAAAGTTATGAGTGATTGCATCAAATTAT
Organism: Sequoia sempervirens; assembly: GCA_007258455.2. Lineage (NCBI taxonomy): Eukaryota > Viridiplantae > Streptophyta > Pinopsida > Cupressales > Cupressaceae > Sequoia > Sequoia sempervirens. The sequence continues at coordinate 30,077 of VDFB02353249.1, forward strand.
CAGTTAAACTTTCAATTCGTTTATCTTTTTCAAACAAATTTATGAAATACCATTTACCTTCCTCATTCCATTGTTGCACCTGAAATTGCAATTCTTCAATAATTTTATCTTTTTGTTCTACTGGAATCTTAAGAGTTGCAATTTCTTGATCTCATTTTTGCAAAATGATATTGTGTACATCTATTTCCTCCTATTGTTGATTGGTTTGTTCTTCATTTTTCTATAACTTACATTTCAATTGAATAATTTATGCTAAATTAACTCTTCTAACTCTATTTCTCTATGATAAAATTCTCAACCTCTATATACCACTAGAAAAAGGAAAATTAAGAATTTCTACATCATTATTAGTTATATTCTCTTCATCATGCACCTCAAATGAACCTTGCTCAGTAACATTAGCAACCAAGGGAGATAACTGTGTTGCAGATTCATCCTCAACACCCATATAGTGTGGTGATTATTCCCCTATTTCTTCTTGTCCTAACTGAAGTGGTACATCCTCTCTCTCAGCCTCAGGGAATTTACTTGTTTGTTTTTCAATTTCTTTTGTTGCTTCTTCACAAGGCTAAACCTTAGTTTCTAATGATTGGACTTCAATATTATGTGGTTGTCGGTCATGCCTTTTCCTTTTAGGGGCATTCAATTGTTCACAAGCTAATGCACCACTAATTTCAGTAGACAATTGCTTACTTCTCCTTAAAGGAGGAGGTGTTTACGATGTTATTCTAGATATCTTTTTCTTCTTGTGAGGAGCAGTATCCTCATCTCTAGAATTTATTATGTTTACATTTTCTTGGTTGCTAGGGGTTTCTGAAATATTAGGTGAAATTTACAGTGCTTCGTCGTCAAGAGCTATTTTAGCATGTTGGGGTTCAAAAGCATCTCAAGGCTTAGGGGAAAGCTCTTCCAAATTTTGAGTTGCTCGCCCAAATGACTCGCCTTCTTCAATGTGTCTTATGGGCTTTGGGTTTTCAATTTTTTAAAGAAATTTTTGCCACTTTCTTTCCATTTTTCTTCAGAAATGATGTTTACAGATTAAGTGGATGAGGCCATGATGTTTTAGCAGCCCTGAACCAATTTTGAATCTTTCTATCATGTTAAGAATAGAATCACTAAGAAACGTAGGCAAATTAACCCTGAATTCAGGGTTTCTAGTGCCATAGCTCAAATGTATGATTAGAGTAGCTGGAAAGGTGGACCTACAGTTACTACACATTGACCCTCACAAGTGAAATATTTAATAATCCAAGCCACTTATGTTCTCCATGGCTATGGAATGAACATTCTTTGAAATCCTTTGTTTTGCCCTCGACTATTTATAGTTAATAAAGGTTGAGGTTCCCCTTCCCTACTAAAAAGCTCTACCATTTTCTGATAGGAAATATTGGTGGTTTATGAAAAATTCATATCCTCAAATTGAATACTAGACAAATGGGAAATGACTTGAGAGCTTACCTTGAATTTCCTTCCCCGCACGATTGACTGACCATCTGAAAAATTCTCTGCAAATTCTTTCACCAACTACTCATTGTGTCCTTCAAATTTCTTCATGAATTCTAGCCACCCAACCCTCTAAAATAGTTCTGAAATATTACTTAGTGCCAATAACTTGTCTGCAAAAGTTGGCTTAGATTTTCTCTTAGCTCCTCCCATACTGTGCCTTTCTTGTGACTCTACTTAGTTTCTACTGAAATGTTGTGGCGCTTAAAAACTGTTTAAAACAAAACTGAGATACAGAGTAAAGAAAATGTAACTTTTTAAACACTCGTACTTTGATAAAGTTGATGTGACATGAATTAATTGTTGCATTTGGGCTTCGTTGTATTTTCATTATTATTTTGCATGGGAAAAAGCGCAAAAACTGTCGCACCTCAAGCAAACGTACAATCCGCACAATTTACTAAGTTTTGAAAGGGGTGGTGTTACGTGCCAATTTATTTATTTTTATTCACAATAATTACCTACTTAAAGTAAAAGTTGTATGTACCTTACGTCCAGTCATCAATTTTTAAATCGCTTACCTTTGCTGATGTAACAGTATAATCGGATGGGATGGTGAGGGTGGTAATGAATTTATTATGAATGAGGATGGGACAACTAATTAATGTTGGAATTATTATGACGAAAAAATAGCCATAATAACTTTGATTATTATAATAGGAGATGGCAATGTAGGGCGTGAATTTTAGAGATAATGGAAAAATTTAATAATGAGCATGTGTATGACGCCAGAAATATCAGAGCATTTGGAAAGAAAGGGAATTTACAAAAGTCCAAAGCATCACTAGAAGATGTAGCTGGGATGAATAAGTCAAGTAGCAAAATTCTAGAGCATTGCTGAAAGATGCAGCCAAAGTGAAGAAAATTCAAAGCATCGCTGAAAGATGCTACCGAAATGCAACAAAATTTATGGAGCATCGCAAAAAGATGTAGCTGAAAGCATCAAATTTTTTTTTGGAGCATCACTAAAAGATGCAACCAGAAATAGCATCAAAATTTCTGGAGCATCGCCAAAAGATGCCACTGGAAGGAAGAAATAACAAAATTCTTGAACATTGCTAAAAGATGCAGCCAAAATGCAACAAGAGAATTTCTGGAGCATCATCGAAAGATGCCATCAGAAGAAGGAAGCAGAATGAAGGACTTTGGACTTAGAATTTTTGGAGCATCATTGAAAGATGTGCCAGACTGTAGGAACAAAATAGGGAATGGCACTAGTCAGGCATGCAAGTTCCAGAGCACCACAACAACCGAGCCAATAAGTTTTAGAGCATCGCAGCAAGATGCATCAGAATTTATATTTAATTAATTATGATGTCCTACAAAATAGAAATGAATTTAGCCAAGTCCAAAGGATAAAAAATTGAAAAGAAATATCTTGAAGTAATTACAAATACATACACATGCAATTATTATTATTATTTTTATTTATTTATTTATTTATTTAAATTGGGTGACTATTAATCCGAACATTCCACTGGCTCTGTCATAGTAGAGTCAATGCATTGAACTTCTCCTTACATTTCTACCATCTTTGTAAATTCCTCCCTATTAACTGGTTTATGGTAGATGCACAATCGATGTTCGTTGACTAACAAAGTTTGATTATCACCATCAATGGGCTTGAGCTGCACTGCTCCATTTGAAAATACCTCAGAGATTTCATATGGGCCCAACCAATGAGTCCTCAATTTCCCCTAATGATCTTTATATCAGGAATTGAATAACAATGCCTAATCCCTATTATGGAACTCTCTTTCCTTTATGTGTTTATCATGCCAGGCCTTTCGTTGGTGTTGAATTAGTTCAGTTTGGTGGACAACATCTAAACGAAGTTCATCTAATTCACTAAGCTATAAGACTCTTTCAACCTAGGCTTGTTTGAGATCTAAGCCTAACTCCATTATTGTTCTCAGGGTTTGAAGTTCAAATTCAATGGGTAGAAGTGGTTTCTTCCCAAAAGTTAACTTGTATGGACTAAAACTAGTGGTTGATTTCCAAGTTGTGTTATAAGCCCTAACGACTTCAGGTAGTTTCCTAGCCCAATATTTTCTCCCTGATGAAACTATTTTTGTTAGAATATTCTCAAGCTCCTTGTTAGTGACTCCTGCTTGACCATTCACTTGAGGATGATAGGGTGATGACTTCTTATGGCTTACTTGGAAATGATTAGTGAAGGCTAACAAAACTTTAGACATAAACTAAGGTCCCTGATCTATGACAATTGTTCTAGGGGCTCCAAATTCGAGAAAAAAATTATTATACAGGAAGTCAACTAATTTTTCTTCCCTCATGACTCTTAGAGCTTGAACTTATGCTCATTTAGTTAGATAATCGGTACAAACCAAAATGTACTCTTTCCCTTGTGAAGGGTGGTTTATAGGATCGATAAAATCCAATCCTCACTTTTCAAATGGTTCAAGAACTACTTGGCATTGCAAAGGAATTTCATTGGATGCAGTAGGTTGCCCTACTCTTTGACATTCATCACAATGGCGAACATATTTCTTTACATCCTTATGCATAGAGGGTTAGTAATATCCTGCACCTAAAATCTTATGGAACGTCCTCTTGGCAAAGTAATGGCCTCTAGAGGGGTCATCATGGAAAGCTCTAAGGATGCTATATGTTTCATTTTCCCAAACACAACGTCGTAAAACAATATCAGGATCGCCTCGAAATAATATTTCATTAATCCATTTAAACGAAGTTCTTTCTCGAACGAAGCGTTTCTTCCATTTTGTCGTAAAATCTGGTGGCAACTCTAAAGTGGTCAAGTAGTTGGCGATGTCATCAAACCAAGGGGTTTTAATGGAGATGGAAAAAATATTTTCATCTGGGAATTCATCCTGCACAGGGGTACAATCTCCATTGTCTTGTTTGATCCAAGACAAGAAGTCTACAACTACGTTGAACTTTCCAAGTTTGTCAATAATGGTCACGTTGAATTCTTGCAAAAGCAATAACCACTTGATTATCCTTCTATTTACTACAGGTTTGTTCATTAGGTACTTGATGGTTGAATGGTTTGTGAACACAGTCACTTTGTACCCTATAATGTAATGTCAAAATTTCTTGATTGTATGTACTACAACTAGAACTTCTTTCTTCGTGGTGGTGTAATTTCATTCAGTGGAAATAAAATTCTTAATAATGAAATAGATAGCATATTTTCCCCCATTCTCATCTTCCTGACCTAAAACCGCTCCAATAGCATCATTAGAAGCATCTACATAAATATGGAATGAAAGGTTCCAATTAGGTCCATGTAGGACAGGAGTAGAGATGAGTTTCTCCTTAATGATCTCAAATGATGATTGACACTCTGTTGTCCAGATAAACTCTACATTCTTTTGAAGGAGGTAAAACATAGGGGATGTAATTTTGCTGAAATTTTCTATGAATATCTGGTAGTATCCAACATGTCCTAAGAAACTTCTAACATTAGTTTTGTTTTTCAAAGTCTCAAGTTGTTGTATAACCTCAATTTTCTTAAGGTCCACTTTTATCCCCTCAACTAAAATGTGGTGTCCTAACACTATCCCTTGTTCTACCATGATTAGGCATTTTTCATGACTCAGGGATAGCTGATGGTCCTCACATCACTTCAATACTTTGTTTAGATTTTGAAGGCCTTCATCAAAATTTGACCCATACATTGTGAAGTCATCCATGTAGACTTCCACATAGTCATTCACTAGCTCAACGAATATTGCCAGGATAGCTCTTTGAAACGTTGCAGGAGCATTACATAGCTCAAAGGGAAGGACTCGATATGTGAATGTTCCCTAGGGGAAAGTAAAAGTTGTTTTGTTTTGGTCTTCTGCTGCTACTTGTATCTAGTTATATCCACTGAATCTGTCCAGGAATGAGAAGTACTTCCTTCTAGCCAAATTATCCAAGACTTGGTCTACAAACGGTAGAGGGAAGTAATCTCTATGGGTAGCTTTGTAGTTCCCTATAGTCAACACACACTCTCCACTTCCCATTTTTCTTTAGGATGAAAACTAGAGGCGAAACCCATTTACTGTCATAAATGGGATAGATGAATCCTACTTGCAGGAGTTTCTCAATTTATGTTTTAACAATGTCTTTCAAGGCAGGATTGAGTCTTCGTTGTGGTTGAAGAATAGGTCTAACATACTCAGTATAGATGTGATAGGTACAAACACTTGGGTGTATTCCTCTCATGTCTGTATAATCCCAAGCAAAAGCTTTAGGTCTATTTACCAAAACATCAAACAATTTGTGCTCTTTTGGCTCTGTCAACTAGTTGTTGATATTCAATTTTTTTCCTAGTAATAACATGATGGTTTTGACCCCTGGGTGGTTGGAGGTGATAGTATAAACTTCTCGAGTCAAAGTGTTGAGAGGACAACTATGTGGTATAGTTCTATGAAGTCTGGAAATATCTTCAAAGAAGTGATCCATTTTTGGAATGATAATAGCCAGGGGACAAGGTAATCCCATGAAGCTGGTGTAATCAAATTAAGTGTGATCAACATTGATTGGTTGCCCTAGAATCTCTTCTACGTCTACCATTTCCTTATCACTTGATTCTATGGTAATTTTTCCATATTATTTTTCACATCATCTTCCAACTCTTCACCATGTTGTTTAATGACTACCATCGCAAGTGAGGCTAGATTCTCTTGTTCATTGGGACCTTCTATTTCATCAACCCAAACTTGGCTTTGTTCAGCAGGTTTAGCGGGGGGATACAGGAATAAATTTTTACTATTGGGACCATGTGAAATAGTCATTCCTCCCTCACTACAGTCAATCTTGGCTGCAACTGTAGCTAGCCATGATCTTCCTAGAATTATTGGATAACTATCCTTTGGTGTGAGGGATTGGATTAATTGGAAGTATACTGGATATTCCCAACCACCAACCTTAACAAGAACATTTTCTACAACACCTTTAGGAATAGCTATGGGTTGATTTGCCATCTGTAACACTGTAGTTGTGGGACGTAAATCAGCGAGTCCCAAATTTTCCATAACATCAACTCTCATTACATTAATGGTTGCACCTAAGTCTACAAGTGCATTACGTATTGCTACCTCGTTGATTGTCACTGTTATAAGTGGGTTGCCTAGGTCATCATATTCTGGAGCTGTGATTTTTCCAGCCAAAAAGTTAGATAGATATCCATTTATATGAACACTATTAATCCGTTTTGGTTTCCTTCCTGATGTTTTGATGCACAAATGTTTAATTAGTTGGTTTAGTTTAGGAATCTCTTTAATTGCTTGTAACAAAGGAACCTCGATTTGAAGCTATTTAATCTCTTGTATTAGTCCAATTTTGGTGCATAAGGTCATTTCCAGAGGGTTTTTCAAGGCGGTTGGTTTGAGATGCTCTGAAAAAGGTGTTTGAGTTTTCTCTTTCAAGATGGATTCCTTCTTTAAAAGATTCGTTGGACGTTGATCACCCTCCTCTTGAGGCAACTCGAAAGTTTTAGATGAGGATTGTGGAAGGGTCTTGTCTTGATTACTCACTGGATTTTTCTCTAAAGGTGTGGAAGATGTTTTAGCTGTTTTAGTAGATTCCTTAATCGACTCATCCAGAATTTTAACTATAGTAGGTTGTTGGAGTGTTTTTCCTAACCTTAACTGCAGGTTTCTACAATGGATAGCATTGAGTCTGGTCACATTTTCCTATTTCGTAGAATATATACTAAGGTATTTTGACGATTATTCTTTGGATTAAGAACAGGTCGTGTTGGGAGTTGTGGTTGGTTAATTTGCTCATTTTGTTGAGGGTTCTGAGGGGATGGTAAAAGGTTCTGCTATGGATTAGGCATCCTCCTAGGCCCAGTGTAAAACTAATTTTGAGGTTGATTCCATTAAGGAGCATGATTTTGAGGATACCATTATTGTTAAGTTTGGTTTGGCCATTGGGGGTTTCCCTAGGACTGATTTTCCCATTCAAGTGGTCCCCAAGGGTAAGCTCCCCAATTAGGTGGTGCTTGAGGCCAAGGTGCCACCCACTGATTATTATTGCAATTGTTTGGAGGTTGCCAAGTAGGATTTGAGTTCTAGTCATCAAAGAAATTCCCTCCAGGTCTTTGCTTCACAAGATTGATCTCCTCTTCAACCTGAGCTTTCCTTTTCTTGGAATTTTTGATTGCATTTAAGATCTCACATTGATTAGTAGGATGACTCTTCTCACAAACTTGGAAAATGTCAACTTTATCGAAGGTACATTCTCTTAATAGATGTTTTCTTTGACACCTTGGAAAATAGATGGATAAGGTCTTAGGATTACATGTTTTGGCATGTATTCCATCCAATGTGATGTTTAGTTGAACGAGAATGACAGTCTTGAGATTTTCTATCTCTTCACACACTTTACCTATTTCATTGGAACCTCTGAAAAGAGTAGATTTGCGAATACCTCCTCGAGTATGAGAGAAATTCTGGCATAACTCAGTGATATCATCGAGTCCAAGTTGGGACACATCTCCTTTTCCCATTAAGTCTAGGATTATCCTATCATCTTCATCGAGTCCCTTGAGAAATATGGTCTTTAGAATTTCCAAACTTAAGGCTTCTCCACCACATCGTTTAGATAAGAAGATAAACCTATCCAGGTAATCTTTTAGGCTTTCATCTTCGTTTTTCCTTAGCTTGAACAACTCCTCCTTCCTATCACTGACTCTAGAGTAACTTTGGTATTTGTCCAAAAAGGAATACTCTATATCATCCCAAGAGGTTATTGACATTGAAGCTAATCCCATGAACCAACACATTGCAGTGTCCTTTAGGGCAGAGGGAAAAAGTTCCAGTTTTTAGTTATCATTCTTGTAGTTGTACATTTGACACAACACTTTGAACTCAAATAGGAATTGGTCAAGGTATTCGATGGATAAACCTCTGAAATTTGGTAAGCAGGCTGGTGAAATTTTTTTCATAGGTGTATTGTCATCTTGATTGAGAGCAATAGGATAAGTAAATGTCTGTGCTCCCCTTGTTGGGTTAGTGTCATTTCTATGGTCACCCATGACGTTGAAAAGAATGTGTTCCTCTTCAAAAGTTTGCTCTAATGGTTGAGGTTTTGGGGTATGCAAAGGAATTCTTTCCTCTACAATGGTTTGCTCAAATGGTTGAAGTTCTAGGATATATGGGGAGGTCTTAGGTTGATCTTGCTCAATCAATTCTTCGATAAGTTCTTCAGTTGAGACTTCTTCCTCTCTACTTGTGGTTGGAATGTCTTTTGGGGGGGTTTTGGTATGAATCTTCTATGTGGGCCTCATTTCCTGACGATGCAGAAAAAGAAGCCTAGCAACTTTTTTTGTTTTTCTAAAAGAGGTATTCAAGCAATCTCCTATTAACACTAGAAAAGGAAGGGTCCCCGACAACGGCGCCAAAAAGTGACAAACTATCGTTAGGTCCTATCGCTTTGGTTTAAAATGCATCAATTATATTGTTCGGGTAGTGTTCGAAGGTTGTATGCAATAGGGGACATCTTGGCTAACTCTTAGATTTTCTAAATCTTCAAAATAGTTGTAAACAAAAGTTATACTAGAAAGCATAAATTTGTTTAAGCTAGAAAGCATGAAATTATTAAGCTAGAAAGCATAAGATGATTAAACTAGAAAGCATATAAATTACCTAAGAAGGAAAACTTGTAGTCAAACTATAAAATTAAAATGAAAACAACTAATAACTAACAGCTAACTGTTAACAGAAAGTAAACTTAACAACCTATAATTGACAACCACAGTGGGTGCTCTAGAATTTCAAATAAACAAAACTAAAAATTAAAAACTTAAACTATGATAGTTGACAGAGTTCGACACATAAAAATAACATTCATCCACATTTATCATGTACAAAATAAAAGTAACAGAATTGAAAATGAAAATACTAATTTATCCTACGAGATTCCCTCGAGTGGCCAGCTCCCGGGTATGCCTACGATTAATTCAAATCACATGAAATTTTGTATATTTGAAATGAATCCATCCATGATAATTCCATTACACAAAACTAGTAACTTAGAATAAGACTGGAAAGCTTAGTTTATTCATATCAGAAAATGTGTAACATAGAGACATAGTTCAAAGCATATTATAACATAACAGTATCCAATATGCATTGTTTCTGGCGGTTCTAAACTGCTAACAAAATCCTAGATTTCAGATGGTGGAAGATCACCATTGAAAAAGTCTTCTAACATAATTTTAACTAACCAACCGAGTGAGGTCCATAACATAAAACATATTAAAGGCTTGGAGAGGAGCCATAAATTTTTTTAAACATAAAGCATTAAAAGATTTGTTCCACTATGCACTCTAGAATTTTCGGCACCTAGACTTTCAAAACTTTATCTTCAACTAGTTGAAGTCCACTCAGTTGTGCATAATGACATGCACAATGACTGAAAGCTACACCATTATATCAGTGTTAGTCAACTAATTTCAATCGATTTAGGAAATAGAGATTATACATCTTTTTTACAAAAAGTAAGCAATTATTAATCCTAAAAATAAATAATTGGCAAGGTAAAAGTGATTGGGAGAAATAAGGAAGGGTATTTGGCTTATTGTATTCATGAGGTTATTTTTACCTCATCAAAATGCCATTTTGTTGATCCACTAATTGTTTCACAGTCATGTCGAGTAAGAATATTCTCTTCTTCAACTAACCAAAAGAATCGTTGAGTTATGAGTTCTCACTTGATCCTGTAGATAATTTTGTATTATGCCAACCTACAATTGCACGTGCATCTATAAATTTTGTTGCATCCTCAAATTTTAGTTGCTCTCTAGAAAGTGCTCTTTTCACACATGCTCCAACTCCATCATGTTCTCCTCTACCATGTCCAACTTCAAAACATTTCATATGTGTTGGATATTATTTTACTTGTGAGCTATGCATAACTAATAAAACATTATAGTATTCTTGAATTGTCCCATACAATTATTCGACCATATGAGATGTTCTCTAATTTGAATTTCTTTTAAATTTTTATAAAATATATTAATACAATATTGAACAAACTCTAATGAGTGTAACCAATTATCACTCAAATAAAAATGGAACTCCCTCGTAATTTTTCTATTATCTTTTGTACTATCATCTGCATGTCTAGATATACAATATGAACAAATATGGCCACTTGTACTGAATTATAATATTGAGATTGAATATCCTCTTGTGGAGAAAGAGTATAGTTTTCTACAAAATCAACAAATGGTAATATAGTTCCAATTGGAAATGTGTTTTTATATGTATAAAATTAACCATCAAGCTATCAAGCATATTGAGAGTGTTTGACATATTTGGGTACAATCTTATCTTTGAATTCTTTAATAAATACATGCACACTATTTTTTTCTATGATTAGTATTACCAAATTTTCACCTACAACTCAATTTGGTAGAGCTAAAGCAATTGATTAATTTTAAAGGTGAAAAGTTTCCAACAATCTTTTTTATGCTTAACCATTGCATATCTAAGCTTTAAAAAATAGAATTCAGTTTTCATTGTGCAATGTTTTGCAACATAAAGGAAAATACATAAAACACAAGATATTTCTTTCATTCATTTCTATAATGTTTCATTCATTTTGTAATGGAATATATACAAGATTGCATAAGTGTTGTTGTTCTATACATTCAAAAGAAGAGAATGATTGAATGTCCCACACAAGCCGTGGGAGTAGTTGAACTAAAGCAACATAGGAAATACACTATACATTTGAAGATGAAAGTAATAAATGGAGCATCTAAGAAAAAACATATCCATCATTGCTTGTTGAAGTTTGGTGTTGGTCTTCATTGTTGTCTACTCCTCCTCGCTCCTGATCTTCAAGTGAGCCTGCATCATGATAAAGATTTGGTTAGAGCTCTGGATACGAATCTCATTATGTGCCCTATCAACAAAAATATAGCATATGCCTATGATTCTTTAAGTCAGTTCAGAAAATATCAGAATTATATGTAGGAGAGCCTGAAAATCAAACACCATAAGAGCATTGAGCTTCATTGTTTTTTATCTAACATGTTTGTTCACTGTGTAGGTATAGGTGAAATCTTGTTGCTAATTTATTCATGTTGACATCATAGCATGTGGTGAAAAAATGGGCTCCCACAAGGGTTGAGCCTAGCATGCTGCCCCTTAATTTTCAAAAGGGAAATGAGATAGGAAAAGAATATTCATATTGCTCAAATCAAAGCATTTGCAGCTGAAGGAGTATTTCATAAAGTGACTACAAGAATAAAAAATTAATCGCTCATTCATGAATGCTAAGTCAAAAGGAGCAATGTGACTGCCATTTCACTTTGAAATGAGAGTCACAAATGAGCAATGAGCTTATTTAAGATACTAAATTGATCTACAAAACATAATAAAAATGCATCTTTCTCATGAGGGAGTTCTGTTACAAACAAGATTCCATGTTGTCATTGTTTGGTTTCAATGAATGGTGTTGTATCATATCTTATTGTTGCCATATATCAATATTTTCTATTGCTTATGCTATTTGAAATACATACATTGATAGTGCAACCATTCATTAAGTGCCAAAGGGGAAACATTTTTAAATCAAAGCACAAAATCCAAAGGTGACACGGCCTTGGAGGGAGCCTTGCAATAATATCAAGGGTCTTTGCAAAATGACAGTGATAGCATTTAGAGGTCATGGCTTCACATGAAGCATCACAGTCCACTGCCAAGATTAATCGAGCTAAGGGTCAAAAGGGTGACAGTACTATGAACAAAATGCAAGAGAGTAGCAGTCCCAATCAATGGTTGAGGATCACAATCCATCCACAAGTGTATATGACCTTGTGACAATCCCAGTGGATGTAATGATGACATTGTTGATTGGTGACCAAAATTCTTGACACATGTTTTTAGTTTGCAGGGTTGTTTGAGGTTGACTATGACATCAATATAGATTATCTAAGGAGCTAGTGAGAATCATAGTGATTCCATGGGTATGGTGTAAGTGTTCAATGAAGATAGCCATAGTATTTGAGGATAAGGACTTCATTGTTTGGATTGTCATCACAGTGAGACCATAAGAGAATGAAGGGAAAATCATGTGAAGACATTAATGAGCAAAGAACAGTCCCATTAATTCTGAAAGGAACGACTCTTGAGACCATGGTGACATTGTAAAACATGGAGATGGAACAGTGAAGCCAAGTATGACAAGTAATAGGACAACCATTAAAAGAACATGAAGAGCAAAGACAAGACAAAATCAAGGTGATAGCAACAGGTGAAATGTTGTGCTTGTGAAATAAAGGGTAAGAGGTAATTGGTTTTGAATGAAAGGGGTTCTTGAAGCGTTGCATATCCATCCTCTGTAACAAAGCACAGTCCATTGAAGCAAGAGTTTAAACTAGTTTTGAATTCATTTCTTCATCTTTCTGGAATAGAGAGGCCACGAGAAAGAAAAGCCATAGATACATTTAAGGTTAAAACCCTCAAGTTTTCCACAGGTTTATAGTCTTTCAAAAACCCTAGGTTATATTTACGCAATTCAGAATAAGGAATGAAGTCGCGGCTGTGAGAGTGCAAAGGGCCTCTGTACCTGCAAAATAGAGAGCCTAAAATGCTCTGTACAAAGGAAGATATGTGCAAAAGAAACATTTTCATTCTCTTTCATGAAAAATAGAGCAAATAAAAGTTATATTCTATTCTTTTAGAGAATAAAAAGAATATCTCATAGAGGCCACAACCTTGGAAATAAAAATGGGTGCAACACTCTACAAGAGCCAACTATATTGAAAATGAAGAATGGCAAGCTTCTTCAAGCATTTTTTGTAAAAGACAAACAAAAAATATCTTTCTCTTCATAACATAAAATACAAGAAAGGAGCTTACCCCATGGCTTGGAGAAGATTCAAGCATTTTGCAACAAAAATCCACCTCCCAAGTGTCAATATAAGCTTCAAAAACTCTTTAATGGTGGCTTCAAAGCAAGAAAATATCAACATATTGAAACAAAGAGAGATGCATCAGAAAAAGCAATGGTAAGCCACGGATGGAAAGCCAAGGGACACATTCAAAATGGGTGATAAGAAGACCACGATTCAGCCTTGTAGAGAGTAGACTTACCCATGCATTTTTCCTGCAAATGCTTTATGGAAAGGTAGCTCGAAATCCTACCATGGCAGCAAGAAAAATGAAGTGCAAATGAGTGTGAAAAGAATGGAAGGAGTGAGTTTTGTTCTAAGGTTCAAAAGCCCTAATTTGGCCGACTATACTAAGGGATTTTAAAACTTTATTTTAATTTTCTCCTTCACGATTAATACCTTGGCCTCTTCATTTGTTTATGTCAAGTTTTCCATGCCTTAGGTTTCTTTTTAATTTTGGAGAAAATCACATAGATATATGCCTTAGTTCATTTTTATGATTTTTTATAGAAAAATAAAATGCTATGTAAGCATATTCCTTTGCAAAGAAGAATCAAAACCATGTATGCCTTGTTAATTTTTTTTGCAAAAATAAAGTCAAAACTCGAGTCTCTTTCCTTCTTTATTTTTGTGAAAAATCAAAACTGTAAGAGTTGTAAAACAATATTAAGGCAATGTTTCTATAAATTTCCTTAGTATTTGTTATTTTAAATGCAGTAAAATTAGTACGAGTACATGGAGTTCTCTTAGAAACTTTTTCTTTTCAGTTTGAGTCTTTTTGTGCTGAATGGAAAAAACAAGCAAATTGAGGTTTCCATTATTGTTTTTAGTCAGTTTAGGCTTCATTTTTGAGTCTTTTCTGGGTCGAATCTCTTAGGATGAAACTTTCCATATTTTTTATTCAATTTGGAGGTAGTTGGAGCCCTATTTTGGAGGTTTTTTGTCCTTGCTTGAAATTGGCACTGGATTTACTATTTTGAGGTGCAGTTCACTCAGATTTTTCCCTCACTCTTGGAGACAATTTTCATGCATATATTGGAGAAAAACTTAGTTTTTCTCAGTTCATATTTGCTTCTTACTCTCTTTACTACTTGCAAAGAGCTTTGTAAGCTTTTGATTTGCACTCAGATTCTGATATTTTGATACTCCTTTCAGACCAATAAAAATAGCAGAGCATTCACATCTCATGTTTTTGTCTTATTTTTTAATTCAGTGGTTTGATGTCAAATTGTGATTCAACTTTCGAATCCTTTTGCATGTCCCATTATTGCAAGTGTGTGTCCAAAATTTTCATTGTAATATAGGTTGCACGTTGTGTTTAGTCTCAAACCTTCTTGCAAATTGCTTATGTGTTGCATTGTTTCATTTGAGATTGTGAAAGTTAATATTTTTTTTGAAATCTAATTGTGAAGTTGAGTTAGTAGACAAGTAAAAGTTCTAGTGCATCACCCTTTAGGTGTTAGGATTTTCATATTCAAAGTTATCCTTCTCCCTTTTCCCCAGAAAATTCTTTAGTTTAGGTGATCTTCTAGGGGAACCAACCCTCTTTGGAGATTCGTTCTCATCATAAGATACCCACAACTTGAGGAAATTTCCATGTTTCAACAGGATAGTTAAGTCAAATCCTAGCTAGGGTGCTATCCTGATTGACAACAATTAGCTCGTAATGTTTTCCAATTTTCCCCCCATTTAAATAATATTCAACATTTTTGAATCTTTTAACATCCACTAATTGTTGTCCAAAATCATGTAAACTACTTTCATGAATTCATTCTCCTAACAATGAAAGGTTTCCACATCTATTGCATTGTCCATATATACATGCATTAAAAAAAAGTGTCCATTAGATGGTTCACAAAATAAACCTGCTATAAGCTCCTTGATTATTTTAGGTGGCATATTAATACCACATTCTTGCATAATTTTGTTTTTGATTATAGAAAAAGCAGGTTTTGAAGGGGCCCCAAAACCCTTAACAAAAAGACCACTGCTTTTAAAGATAATCAAAACATACAAAGAAGCCTACCATAAACAAAAAATAAGTGAAAAACCAGCCAAAAAAAGGATAGAACCAACAGGCAATTATAGAATTTTCAAAATATTAGTTGCTTCAAGATCACTAGCTATGATCTTCTCGTGCATATCTATTACCTCAACAACCTCCTTATTAGAAACCCCCAAATTCTTCTTAGTCTTGTCGCACGTATGAATGCAGGGGCCCTTATCATTTTCTCCCCCCTTCAAGTCTTTGGGTAGATCCACCAAACCAGTAGCAAAATCTTTCAACACACTTGAAGAGTCCCCTTTGCACAACCTATCCTTTTCATTGAGAAATAGGAGACCCTCAACATTATTATGGAGAGTCGACTTATTGACTTTAACCAAAATTTCCAATTCTCATAGGCCTTTGACATTTTATCTTCCAAGACCGAGATCTTAAACCCAAAGTCCCTCTTCAATTTCAACATCTCATTAGTTACATTCTTTAGAACATCAAACAATTGGTTTACCAGGTCTTGAACAAAAGACCCCTGAGAGTTAGTATTTACCCCAACATTATTAACCAAAGATCGAACCATAACATTGGTAAGGTTCATATCATTAAACAACCAATTGAAAATTCTAAAGAAAATGATTGAAGCATTCTTCACCATGCCCAATACATTCGATAAATCTTCTTGATTGTAATTAAAAAAATCCCTGTCATCAACCAAATTATCTTCAAGAGCATCTTGAGTGTCTTGCACTTCCTGGAAAACTTCTTTACCTTTATAACCACCACCAGGGACTTTAATTTTATGTTTAGAATTCTCCACCTTAGCAACATCAAGATTTCCCAGCTCCTTATCCACCTCAAGACCTTTATATGCAAACCATTTGAGCTCATCAATATTCAAACACCCATTAAGATCTTCACTAAAATCATCCTCCTGAGGCCTAAACTTCCTGCTACTAGACTGCACCTTACCCTTGGCCTTCTTCGGACTACTACCACCATCCAACCGCTTCTTCCTCTTCCACTCTAATATAGGGGACTCAACCTCCTCACCAACTTCTTCAACCTTAGCCATCTTATTCTTACCAGAAGAATGGCCCTCACCCTTAACATTCAACTTCTTAATAGTAGGGATCCGAGAATTTTCCTTTATTAACATTTTGAGTTTTAGAAAAGACTTTAGCAATCTCATCCTCCTCACTTCCAGTTAGATTCTCTTCTGACCTAGAGCGCTGCTAAGAAATTTTAACCTTTTTTTGAGCTTTGGATCAAAATCCTCAGGAGGCTCTGAGAGCACCTCCATAGAGGCATCTAACCCATCTTTTGAATCTTTAGACGTAAAATCCATATTAGATCCCGTATCATAACCAGACTTCAACTGTTTAAGACAACTTTTAGTTATTTTCTTGGGTTCATTCGAAATGGTGAAGGACTTAGCATAATCCATAATGAGAAAAATTAAACCCTAATGAAGAATGGGATTCTTGGGGTTCTTCTTAAAGTCCTTAATACCATTTTTTAAAGAAGCCAATAGATAATAGGGGAAATACACCCTCTTCTTATCTTTGAAATGATTTAATAACACAAAATGATAGCTAAAGAGAACATAAAAACAACCATCCAAAGTAATGTACCTCATAATTTCCAAAGCCAAATCACCCCAAATGGGTTTTATGGAACTATGATTGAAGCCGCCACATTTAGCCTTCTGCAACAACTCCCTTTCATTCCTCTTGAAGAAAGATACCATGGTAGCATTAGACTCCTTTTTATCCCTAAAAACCTTCCTACCCTCAATAGCCAAGCCAGTAATGCTTCCAATCAACTCCTCAGTAATACTGAATTCTAGGCCAAACACCCTTAGCACTATTTTTTGCCATCTATTAACAAAGGCCTGCAAAACCACCAGATCAAAGTCGTGAATCTTTTCAGTATAAGGAGTGATACCACCCTCCTCCAAAAGACCCCATATCTTCTTGTTGCTTTTGGTAGTATCACATGAAATAGACTCAATTATATTCCTTTCGCCACCTATTTCATCACAGATTAGAGCCACAACAACTTCAGGTATTTGCAAATAATGCAAAAGAGAAGAAGCCTCGAGAGGGAAAATGATCTATAAACACCCAAAATCCATGTGGAAGTATCAAAAAGATTGGGAATCATCATTATCCTTAAATGTAAATCTTTTTAGACATCAACATCATTAATAAGAAATGAGCTCACCTCAAAAAAATCACACTATGACTTAAAATTACTTATGAGAATCAACATGTGACTTAAGATAATCATAAAGGGAACCCCCTTTCTAAATGGCTTGCATTTCATGAGTGACTATAGTTTGAATATCAATGGGAATGGGGTCAATCCTATCCCACACTCTAAGCTCAAGAACCCCAAAGTTTACAAACTTATCTGCTAGCCCATTACCCTCATGATAAATGTGAGAAATAAAACATTGCTCAAAGGTATTCAATATAGCCAAAGCATCAATAAGGATAGATTCAATAGACCAACAAGGGGGGTTAATCTTTTTAAGGTAATTAATGACATTTAAAGAATCACCTTCAAGCCATACCTTCCTGAAGCCTTTAGACTGAGCTAGTTTCAGACCATGATAGTCTTACATAATTTTTTTAGTATGCAAAGTACAATGTATTTATTGAAAAATATCATAATAATAACAAAATTGTACATGATTTTACAACAAGAGATTTGTTGTTTAATGATTTTCACATACCAAGGTTTACATTTTTCAAATGATCTTTGACTTATGCTAATATTTGGTAAGATTGAATCATCTAAATGCTTTTTTATAAAATTCAGTTTGAGTCCTATCTAATAGATGTTTAGGGCGAGGGTCACAAATTTTTGATCCCACTCTTAATTTTAAAACACCTCTAATATTACATTATACTCTTGTACTATCATGCCAATATTTTTTAATTAAATATTTGATTTCATTAGTTAAAATCATGTCTGACCTTGGGAGTCTACCACTAAAACTCCAACATTGGTTAATTGGATTGTTTTCAATACTTTCTCTTCTCTTGGCCACTCTTATCAAAGTTTTAGGATTTACTTTCATATATTTATTAATCTTACTTAACATTCTTTTATTTGAAGTTGATTTATTAACTAAAGCACTTTTTATAGCACGTGATGTTGCATTCTTATCTTTAGATCAATTTTTTTCTTATAGAATCAATAACATCAACAACACTAGATATGACTTGTTCTACTGAATCATCTTTCTTTTTTGGTTTTAAAAAAATGCCTAATTTTTCATCACTTTTCGCATTTTCCACATTTACATCAATTACATAATGAGTTGACATTGAAATCCTAGTTTTTCTATAAAAAAATATGTTATATAATCTATTTTCATGAGTTCTCATTTGTCTCCAAGAAATTTTATCGGGAAGATTATTGATGAGCTTGATTAATAACTAGTTTTCTCTTGTTTAGTTCATATCTTTGTGAATGTGTATGAATTTTAGTTTAAATATGTGTTTAATTCATGATTGTTAATAGTATGTATGCTTTAGATGAGAATTAACTCCTTGCATCTAGAATAGCAACCCATAGCAACTGGAGGACTCAACCCACAACCAAAGGATTTCAGGCCGATAGCAGGGGAGATTCCAAAATGACTGGGCACTTGACAGTTGTAGAAAATGATGAAAGCGATCATTGGAGTGGTTGATTGTGAGTCATCAGTGTAAATGTGGAAAAAGTAAACTAAATACAATTAAATACACCTCTTAATGAAACATTGTATAAGATTAAACATGAATTAAACTAATTTAAAACAGAGAAAATCTTGAAAGCGTCTCATTGTCTCCTATCTCTAAATATTTATGAGTCACGGGAAGGCTCTCAGATTTGATAAAGTATTGTGACTATTAAAATGCCTATTCAGAGAACATAATGATGCTAAATGTTGTGATGTGATGATTGCTAATGATTCCTAGATGATATGGAGCTACCATAAACTATCCTGACATGAAACCTGCTAAATGGAAGCTACAGTAAAAACTAATGATGCTACCATTATTCTAAATCTACTGATGCTATGCTAATATGCTAAATGATAATTGATGCTAATGACAATGCTAATGCTTAAGATTCTTGAGCGCTAAATCCTGCATAGTAAGCTTGCATAAAAGATGATAATTCTCGGGCTCTTTTTCATGCTTCAGAAGGTTGTATATATAGATTTTTGGCAACGGTTTTGCACAGGGGTAACACTGTAGAGGCTGAGATTAAATCTGGAGATTTTGAATGGTAAGAGATGAGAAGGTGGAGTTGATCATGGGGATTGTTCCTCCCCATGAAAACATGAGGCAAGATGAGAGGAATGATTTGAGGAAGAAGATTGAGAGGATTGCCTGCAGGTTTGTCCCCGAGGCTTTTCCCGTGAATGCTAGTTAAATTAATTAGATTTGAAAAAATCTAATTTTATTGGTGAGTGAATAGAGGGATTTGATCTATTCCTTTATTTAAATATTTTTGATCTATTTAAATTAGCAAAAAAGGGAGATAAATAATTTAATTAAATAAACTATAGAAGTTTGTTTATTAAATTAAAATAGAAGAAGTATGATAATTAAACAATAAAGTATAAAGCTTTATTTATTTAATTAAGATTGAATGTGATGTAATAATTAAATAATGCCAACTATAAAGTTGTTTATTTAATTAAAAATAAAGAAATAGGAGAATTTAGAATGTGAACTATTTAAATAAATATTTAATTTATTTAATAGTAGATGAATTTGAGTATGATATTTAAATAAAATTTGTTTATTTAAATAAGACAAAAATAATTGAATCAAGATTGAAGAATTATGATGAAATTTTTAAATAAATATTTCCTATTTATTTAATAATAGAGGATTTAAGGATTAATTAATTAAATAAGTCGTATTTAATTAATTGGATTTCTCCAAACCATTTTTTAGGTGTATACAATTAGAGCATTCAATAAGATGATGGAAGGACATAGAAGTTTGTGATGATCAAGAAACTGACATGACTGTTTGCACAGAGCACATCTTTGTCATGCCGTTAAAGTAGAGTTACAAACCTAGTTGTCTTCTTCTATCTTTTTTAGTTATAGTTTTAGTTGCAAAGATTTTGTCTCTCTCCATTTTGAAGGAGAGTGATCACTTTCATTTAATTTATATTTTCATTCCTTATGCAAATAAACCTCCTCTCGAACCTATATAGTTGGATCGATAGTTGAGGACCAGATCTAGTTAGAGAATATGTTTTGATAGTTTTAATTTCATACATAGAAAATATCTTTGTTAGTTTTTTGGTATGCACTCATGAATAAGAAATCTATGAAGATTCTTGTCAAATTATAGAGTTTAGTTACATGCAATAAAGATTTTTTAGTTTGTTGTTATGTTTAGTTGATTCTAGTGAGCACATCTTTGGTTTATCTTGTGGGTACAACAACTTGAGCAAGGGACACTCATGGTACTATCCACCCACCTTAATTTCTATTGTTAAATTAGATATTTAGTATTGCATTCATAGCAATAGATTCTTCCTTTACAAGCATGTGAATGATACCTTGTGTTATGATTAGTATTTTGTACTAAGTCCTTGAGTCATCCAATGGAGTGAGTTAGGTAGTTAGGAGTGTTAATGAAGTTTCTAAACTCAAGTTTATCAATTAGCCATTACAATGTTAAGTCGAAGGTATCTGCAGCATCAGTAACAGATTTCCCCTATTTTATAGTTTATGTTTTATTTCCTTTTCCATCTTTACTATTTTCCTACACATATATAAACCACCTATACTAAATGATATAGGTTGTGTAGATTTTATGAATGCACATATAGTGCCAATCTTACAAAGCCCTGATTGATAATTAAATGAAGCCTTTGCAAGGGTTTAGTGGACTATTTAGTGAGGAACCCTTCCTCTAAATTATGTGTCTCACACCAAGTTGACTAGATATTAGTGAGGCCTTAAATTTTTGGTGTTGCCGAGAATGGAGTTACATTCAGGATTCTCCTATGTAACTTCAGAGCTTCCATAGTTAGTGTAATGACAAAAAAAAGGTGCACATTTTCCTTGTTTAATTTGGGAATAATTAAATTGCCTTGATCTAGTGTTGTGACATGTTTTACACATCCACATTAGGTTTTGGGCCCTTCTAAGCTAAATAAACCTAACTTTTCCTTAATTTAATGTTGTAAAGTGTATTTATTTACACCTTTACATTAAATTTAGGAGGCTTGTAAACTAAGGTGGACCTAATCTAGTGTTGTAATTTGTTTTACACATTCACATAGGATTTAGGGCCCTTCTAATCTAAATAGACCCAATTTGGCCTTAATTTAATGTTGTAAAATGTATTTATTTACACTTTCACATTGAATTTTGGGCCCTCTTGCATTTATGACCTTAATATCATCATTGATAGGCCCCTATTACCCTATATTATGCATTCCAAGGCATATTTCAATAAAAAACCTGACAATATCAACATATAGACTTAATTTACACATTCCTCGACACTTTAGCTGGCAAAATAGCCCCTGTGGGACCCATTCGCCACTTTGGGTGAATGAGTCCCGTCCATGTGGGACTCATTTTCCCAACTTGGTGAATGAGTCCCATTTGACCAATTTTCAAGGTTTGAGTGGGAAAAACTAGGTTTTAAGTTTAAATTTCTTCTATGTTGGCCTTGGGGATCTAATAAACGGTCATTTGAGTGCATTGCCTATATAAAAAAGCTTTCAAATAATTATTTCATTATGCATTCATGATATCAAGTCAAGCAAGCAAGAGTTAAGCATTTCAAGACTTCACAAGATCATCTAGAGAGCATTCAAGGGAAAAATTCTTCATCAATTATTGCAACAATTCAAGATCCATCATCATGTCAAGGATATCAGCATCAAGCATGTTATTGAGCTAGTTTTGTGATGTAGCATTGAAGATCCAAGATCAAGAATTGTTCTACACCTATTGTCAAGATCAAGATCTACATCCTTCATGGCCATTTCATGTTGAATTGCAGATTTACAAGACATCATTCAAGGCATCATTGTTCATGTTTCATATTCTATGTTTCATGCTTCATGTCCTTGTTTCATTGTTTCATCATTTGGTTTAATTACCTAAAATGGGTTTGACCAAGGCAAACCCCTATTCCCTAACAATCAACACTTTCTCTCTCTCTCTCTCTCTCTTTGTTTGTTTGATTGTAGATCTAGGTGCTTTGAAGACTTGAAAGATCATTTAAGATTAGGTTACAAGATTGTTGGAATTGTATCCCCATTTTCAAGGTCATAATCTTCACTAAAAGGTCATCTACAACCCTAAAATTAGAGTTTCAGATCTAGAAACCTGGAGAAGCAGATTGAGTAGACTAGGAAGAGAAGATTCAAACCTTGAATTTCTATAAAATCCAAACTGGACTCATTCGCCACAAGTGGTGATGAGTCCCACTGTAGGATTTTTTCAAAAATCCTCCTCCTTTCGTTTTCGTTTGATAGCCTTCTCTTTATTGATTTTTTTCGTTTTTCGCTCTTCCTTCGTTTGTACCTATAAAAGAAAAGATAGATTGTGTGAGAACTCAATTTTATTCTAATTTTACTTCGAACAACAACATGCTCCTAAGTGATGATAATAAAATGAAGATTTATTATGATCCTATTTGAAAAGGCATCACACTTGTTAATCTTTCTCTCTCCCTTATCACAATCTTCATCACTAGAAAAATTGAACCAATGAATCAATTACCAAGAATAAGTCCTTTCGAAAGCCCCACCATAACTTTCAAATTTAACTAAGGTCATAGTGGTGAAAATGATTCATAATACCAAGCTCAATGAATTATATCAATGAATCAATTTAAAAGGACAAGTCTTTTATCCTTAAATTCAAATGTTGACTATCAATTATAAGGATTATGTCTTTCAAAGGCACCCTCCCTATTCTAAATGTTGGCCATCATAAAAATCACAATGATTCGATGAACATTAATGCTTAAGTGTGCAACTCTACAACATTCTTAAATCAATATCCATGCTTTGACCTTACCAAAGACCTACTCATATCGCAGTTATGAAAGCTAGAATTGACCAACGTGGATGATCTTAATGCATACGAGTTAATGCAGATTGGACATAAAAGGTCTTTATGCAATGTTCTTATTATAAACACTATTCCCAACCAATGGTACTCGAGAAGACAAAAAGCACACTTAACCAGGACTTTATGCAATAAAGGTGCAGTTTTCAGCAGTTATGAGTAGACTGCGCTCTAAAAATGTGCTTTTCTCCTTTGTATCTTAAGTCAACAATTATAATAAATGCCTGAGACAACTGCACCAGCCAGGATTTGAGTACGACCACTCCTCATGAAGATAGATTTCAGACCCTCTCTAAGAAATATCTTCAAGTATGTACGAAGTCCTAAGATTTAGCAAGGATGAAATAACTTTGAAGGTATGGTTTGACAGCTGCAAGGCAGATTTGTGATTACTCTCTGTGCAAAATCAAAATATCTAGTGAACAATATTTTCAGTGAACTCCATAAGGTGGCCTTTTAAGTCAACTACCTTGCTAGAAATGGCGCGCAGAAAGGTACTAGAAAACATTAAATAAATACTAGTGGCAGGTGTAAGAGCCAAATTTCTGCAACCATTTCTATCTTAGAATAATCATCAGGCCTGCGCAACTAGAGTGAAAGCCCAGGATTAAAGTTACATCCGACAAATTTGGGTCTTAGAAGAAACACATGACTGACCAAAGTTTCCAGATCTCAGAAGACTGTCGCCTCCTTGTTGCACACTTAGAAGACTTATAAGCTGTCATGGTATACACCATTCTAAAGCTCCTATTTGCGCAGAGACCTGGCTCGACCAATGATAGTTCTAATTCCTGCGCATAATATTAGCAAAGAAAATAAAAGAAAAGACAAAGCATGACAGCATTAAAGCCTTGTTGACATTTTGCTAGATGGTATAAATTAGAAAGACTTTGGCAGATACGTAAGAATGAAGACAGAGCAGGCGGACTGTGAGGAAAATTTAGCAGGCAAAAAAGAAGCGTAGGGAATTGATTTTAAAGATTCTGCGACAACTATATTTCATCTGGTATGACAGACAGATTTCCCCAACCTTGACCAACAGTCCCTATCTACGCCAAATTGTGACCATAGAAAGGGCACACGAACTGTTTGACAGAATGCCTCAAATGCGTGGTCTCATGGCCTTTCCTGATGCTCTCTCTAAACTTGCATGACAGCATCATGAAATGTGATTGAATCACAAGTCCTATTGATGAACGTTTGACTTGGATGAAGAAGGCCGCCCACTGCAAATGTAGCTATCATAGTTGGAATGCCTCGCTCAAGAGTGATTTGGATCTAATTTTCATAAACATCCTTGGAAGCTAAGAAGAGGATCAAAATCTTTCGACAAAGCAAGAAGGCTCCATATTAGACAAAAGTTAAGCCACAAGACAAAAGATGCTTTGAGACAGCAAAATAAAGTAAAAATAAATACGAGAGTTTTCTCAAAGGACATGCCAAACAATTTGCAGCCACGCCATTGTACCAGTAACAATCAATATTCAAATAGACACAAAGACACGCTGTGCATAATTGTCAGCTTGCAAATAATTAGTGTTTTAAACATTTCAAATCTGGAGATCATTTACAACAATACCAACTATACTATAGCAGCGAACAAAGATGATCTATTTTTTTTGCTTATTCACACAACCACAAGGTCGAAGGTTCAGCCCTCCTTCTAGCGCCAAATGTAGGCATCCCTTTAAATCTGCAAAAACTAAACTCACATAGGGGTTAGCACTTCACAAATTTAACAAAATACCTCTATGAAATACCTTGTAAAATGTTTAAAACATGCAACAAAAAGATGAAAGCAAGCTACAAGCATCATGAAAACAATTACAAGTTACCTATTCCATAGTTGGATTGGTGTCACATGTGCTAGTGACCCTTTCCCAATCCTTGACCAAAGCTCAAATTGAAAATGCTATGAAGATGGTAAAGTGATGATAAACAAGATCAAATCTCAAATGAAGAGAGTAACCTTGCTTGAAATTATGAAGATTGTGAAGGATTTGCTTGAGGATGATGCTTGTATTTAAAGATTTTCAAAATGCCAAGTGTTGAAGAGGGACCAATGTGGGATCAAAAATAAGCCAATGAGTTGAGGACACTTGTCATCATGTGATTAGTTGATGTGTGTGCAAGATTTGGGAAGAGTGCCCAAGAGGGGGAAATTTTGAATTCAAATTTGCAATAAATTTTGAGAGGGGGACAAGAAAGAAGAGCAATAAATGCCCTGTTTGACTTGTCATGTTGAGGGAAAATGAGGTTTTAATAAATCAATAAAATTGATTTATTGTGCAAGTGGCTAGATCTAGATAATGCAAGTGGGATGGGATTAGCATTAGATTAGGATTAGATGATGATTATGCTGATTAATGCTGATTAGATTATTTGACATTTTGGACTTTGATATTCTGATTTATTTAAATCCAGAAAATGATGGAATATGATTTAGGATTTGATTTAAATGGCTTTTTGATTTATTTAATTAAGTGGATGATGCAAGATGAAGGTTGAATGCTAATGTTTATTTGATAAATGAGATTATTTAATGAATGGATTAAAGGTGATGAATGGACCTAATGCAACATCTAGTTTGACTGAATCCGATCGAATGCATAATGTAAATTTTGCATGTCTACAGAGTCCCACTGTAGGTTTTTTTCAAAAATTCTTGCAAATTTAGATACCCTTTTGTCTGGAACCTGCTCCTATGCAAAAATCCAAAACTGGGAGTGATTCGCCCATAATGGAAAATGAGTCCTACTAGGTCAAAAAGTTAGAATTTCCAGCATTTCAAGACTCCTTCCAGTCATCTTCAAGTTTCTAGGTACACACTTCTACTTTTATAATTGTTTTTTGTTTTGTTTTATATGCATTTTAGGTCTTTTAATTCAAGTTTACATCATATTAGGGTTTTGCATTTCATCTTGCATGGCATTATCTTTTCCAAGTTTAAACTTGGTGATGAACCCCCCATTAATCTCTAAACATACCCTAGGATACCATATTATTAGATCTCTTTATCTATTCTTCATTGGATTGAGATCTCTAAGGTGTCCTTGAATGTAGCAAGTGTGAAATAGGAATCCTATCCTTGTGCTATATCCCTCCAAGGTGGGGTGTACTATTTCCTTGACTACAGTTAGAATTTTGCTTTCAAGCATTAAAGTAATTAGGTTTCAATTGTCAATACAAAAATGCTTTATTAACAATGTTCAGGAGTTGTTTATCCAAAAGTTACAACTATTGTATGCGGAGCCAGTGAGACACTTTGGAAAGATTCCTCCCTTCAACACACAAAGCTTTAGAGGATACTAATGATCATAGTGAACAAAGCGAGGGTATTCCTAAAGAAGAATATTTCATAACACCAATATCCATTTCAAACACAGAGGAGACTTCCCACACACAAATCATCACCATGGGTGATGTTGTAGCGGAAGACCCACCAAAGCATGTAATCTTTGAGTTCCCTATTTCCAACTAGGAGAGATAAACTATATTGAATAACATATGTCCTTTAGAATTACCTATATTTTATGGGTTGGTAACAGAGGACCTAAATACATTCTTATTTGAGTTTGATGTGTTGTGCAAAGTTATGATTATACTACATATGCACATAGACTCAAACTGTTTCCAACAACTCTAAAGGATGTTGCTCTGAGATGGTTCATGGGTTTAGGAAGAGATGTTGTTCCTAATTGGAATTCCATGAAGACAAAGTTCCTGGAGGAGTGCTAGGACTACTATAGAGAAATAGATAGAAAGAGATATGACATATTTAGGATGTCACAAAAGGAGGATGAATCTTTGGAAGACTACATGGAAAGGTTCTATTTTTGCCTTGAGAAATCTCACCAAAATAGACTCTCTAATGAGTCTTTAAAGTTGATATTCTTAAGAGGGATTAATGAGGATTGTATGGATGCACTTAACTTCATTGGGGTAGCAGATATCTCTCAAGCACCATTTGAGGAGATTTTCAAGGCATGCAGGAACTATTCAAGGTCTTTCACAAAAAAGGTTAGAGGAGATAGGAAATCTTCCATCAACAAACCATCCAATGGAGTATCTACAGTTGAATTGAGTAATCTTTTATCCAATATGTAGAAGGATATTATCATCCATCTAGCTACACAACTTGATACCCTCCATATCAAAAAGAAGCAAGAAGAGGCAGAAGTTGCTCTTACAGAATACTGTCCACATTTTAGGCAAAGAAGAACTAACTGTAAATGCAAAGAGGTGGCAAGTATATCTAAAGAAAAGTAATGAACATTATAATTTCATGCATTGGAAGGAGAATATGGACAATTATTCTATATAGCTCAAAGGAAACCATGGTATCCAAGACAAGGTATGCATCAAGATCCTTTGAATTATAATGTGTCATTTTCTTGGTAACAATTCAAATCTTCCTAATTGTAATCCTCAGTCTTGGGCCAATATACAAAACCAACAATGGAAAATTCTTCAAACCAATTGGGATCAATAGTAGTAAAATAAGTGGCCATCACAAAATTACCAAGGATATAATTCTCAATGGCCATCCCAAAAAAAACAATGGCAACCTCAGTGGCAAAGAGGTCAGCAATGGAAAAACCAAAACATGAATTATCGATAGCCACAGTAGCCTATGCAGCCACAACAACAAGTCATTGTGCCAAACCCAACACCACAACCACCTAGAGCACCTTAATTGTTAGCCCAACCTACACCTAACCCAAATAATAAGTTTGTTCAATAGGATTACACTAATGAAGTTGTTCAATACCCCACTTATGGGGTAGAGGCGAGTAATGCCCACCTTAGATTAGGGAAGACTTTGGTTGGGCCTTCATCTCCTCAAATTATTGAATTGATTAATGAAGAACCCCCAACAAAGACCTTGGACAATCAACCTAAGGAGCCCAACTCAAATCAGGTTAATCAAACCCATCCAAGTCCAAAGCCTCCATTCCTTGAAAGATTGGCAATTCAAAGTCATCAAACACAAGCTAAAAATGACATGTTGGGACAACTTAAAGATGTTTTTACCCCTTATCCAAGCCATTAAATAGGTTCCTATCTATATTAAAATAGTGAGGGAATTATGCCTTAAAATTTTAGGCAGGAAGAGAAAATATCCTCAGACCGTACATGCCCTAAGATAACTTGTAGACATTATGTTTGGAAACATAACTGTCCCCAAGTATGCAGACCTTGGAAGTCCTGTAGTGGATGTAAAGATAAATGATACTCCCATTGAAACACCTTAATTGACTTAGGAGCAACTATTAATGTAATGACTAAAGAGACAATGAAGTTATTACAATTGATAAAACTCAAACCCGCACCTACTATTCTGCAGTTGGAAAACAGGTCCATAGTTAAGCATGAGGGTATCATTGAAGACTTGGTGATAACATTGGATTCATGGGAGTACCCTACAAATTTTATGGTATTGTAGCCAAAAACTAATCTTATAGGCTACCCCCTCATATTAGGAAAACCATGGTTGGAAACAACAAATGCCTTCATAGGTTGTGGGTTTTGGAATATGATTATCTCTAATGGAAATGTGATTAAGAAATTAGTCCTTTATCCACCAACCTAGCCACATGCAAACCTAGAACAAACAATTTGGCCTACATTAGAAGAGGAAGATTAGTAATCCTTGTAATCCTTGATGACTATTGAATGCAATCCCTTGTTAGAACACTGAGATGAAGATGAATTGATAGTAAACATCATGCAAAATGACTATGGTAGGGACCCACAACATCAAGACTGCCTGACATGTTTGTAGGATCCTCTGCAAAATATTATCTCTGCTAGTTCATCTAAGTCAATTTTCCAAATATTTCATAATCTGTTACCACATCAATGTATCCCAAACATATCTGGATTGGACATCTCATTAGTGCAAACATCTAAGACATTAGAGATAATACTGAGAAAAACATTGAATGTTAACAATCAATTGACTGATATACAATAGACATCAGTGATGATTGTGCTGCAATCACACACAATAGACTTTGCATAAGGTTATCATGACACGATGGGCATAAACCTAGGCTTGTGTATGCATAGGATTTACATTAATGATGGTTTTAAACCCATAAGGAAACCAAAAAGGAGAATGAACCCTACAGACAAAGACATAATTAAGTCAGAATTGCAAAAAATGCTTGATGTAGGCTTTATTTATCCTATTTTTGATATTCAATGGGTGTCACCTCTAGTAATTGTCCCAAAGAAAGGAGGAAAATGGAGAGTATGTGTAGACTATCGAGAATTAAATGTTGCAACCAGGAAGGACCACTTTCCACTCCCCTTCATTGACCAAGTACTTGATTCGTTTGCAAGCAAAAGTTATTTCTCCTTTTTGGATGGATTTGGTGGCTATTAAAAAATTAAGACTGCCCCAGAAGACCAGGACAAGACAAAATTCACATGCCCTTGGGGCATATATGCTTATTTTATCCTACCATTTGGCCTATGTAATGCACTAGCCACTTTCCAAAGGGCAATACTGAGTATATTCTCATAAATTTTGCACATGATTCCATGAAGGCTTACATAGATGATTTTACAACATATGGGAATACATCTAAAAATGGTCACAGTTAATCAAGCTTGTTAATTAATTAAATATGAATTATTTAATTAATCTTCTAAAGTCATCTACATATAAATAAATTTAATTATTTATTTATATCGTTCACTTTTATAATTCTTCTACCTTAATTAAATAAATAAGTTTATTTAATTATTACCATCTTCCATCTTCCTCTTAATTAAATTAAATAAATTTTATAATTTGTTTAAATTAATTATCATATTATTCATAATTTGAATGTTTAAATTCAAATAATGGAATATTCCTCCAAACACCTTCTTCATCTCACAATTAAATTAAATATTACAAATATTTAATTTAACACCTTTTCTCACTCCACACATAATTAAATATTTTTAATATTTAATTACCTTCCATTTTCATCTCTCACACATAATTAAATATTAATTATTTAATTATGAAAACTTCTAAATTCATTGTCACATGTAATTAAATAAATTTATTTATTTAATTATGGGAATTATCTTCAACTACAAAACCAACTCATAACTAAATATGAAAAATGGCAAGTTGCCTCTATTTTTGAGTGAAAGGTTTTGTGGGAAGGAAACATCTTCCATCATTCTCTCAACCTTCCATCTTTCTCTCAACTTCTAAAATCTCTCACCATTCATCTTGACAAGCTTGATTTCAACTGTTGATCACATCAGCCAATCAAAATCTTTTGAAAACTCTATAAATACCCCTGCAAATCTAAGCATTGGTTACACACACACATTAGAGACAAACATTAGAGATTAGTTGCATTCAAGTGATTAGCATTTTAGCATTGTCATTATCAGCTTTAGCATTCATAATTTCGTAATCTTACATTCTAGCAATCATGTTTAGTTTAAGCATTGTTAATCATATCTTAGCATAGAATACAATCATTATCTTCAAATCTTGTTCTCTAGGAAGACCGTTTGTTGAGTCTAGCACACAATCTGAGAGCAAGTTGGAATCTACAAAAACACTAGAGATAGAGGACGATAGGACGACATCAAAGGCAAAAATATGAGTTTGCACTTCTTTTATTTCATTTTCTATTTTGATATAATGTTCTATTGGTGTGTTTGATCTTCTTTATTTATTTTTTGACTTGCACATTTAATCGAACACACACATATGATGAAGCACTTGGCAATCTATAAAAGGTGCTAAAAATATGTCAAAAACACAACTTATCCTTGAGTCATGAAAAATATTTCATGATGATGATAGAAGGGATTGTATTGGGACATTTTGTGTCAAATGAAGGCATTCAAGTGGACCCCTAAAAAATTGAAGTTATATCAACACTCCCTATGCCTCAAAGACAAAAATATGTTAGAATTTTTCTAGGACATGCTGGATATTCTAGGAGATTCATTCAAGACTTTAGCAAACTTATAGCTCCACTATTTGTTTTACTATCTAAGGATGTAGAATTTGAGTGGACAACTGCTTGTCAACACTCTTTTGAAACACTCAAGGCAATATTAACCAAAACACTTGTCTTAAGATGACCAGATTGGACCTTACCTTTTCCATATACAAATGCTTATGAATTTGTTATAGGAGTTGTGCTTGGGAAGAAGTAAGGCAACAAGGAGTATGCCACCTATTACATCACTAAAAATCTACAAGGGGTGGGACTCAATTATATTGTGACAAAGAAGGAGATGTTGGTAGTAATATATGCAATAAAAAATTTAGGCATTATATTACAAGATATCTAGTATTCATACGTATTGACCATACAACAATCATGTATCTAATGAATAAGCCAATGGTTGGTGGAAGACTTGTCAGATGGTTATTTTTGCTTTAGGAGTTTGACATTACCATTGTGGACAAGCTAGACAAAGCAAATGTAATAGAAATCTTTTTATCTAGGCTACCAACTAAATCAGAAGATGTTGTTGATGATTCATTCCCAGATGAGCATCTATTTTCTCTATCTCTACATCCACCTTGGTTTGCATAAATTTTCAACTACTTAGTAGCAAGGCAGACACCACCTCATTTCTCCCCAAGAGAAAAGAGACAATTGGTTCACAAAAGTTTTCCCTACTCGTGGATAGCTAGATACTTATTTTACATAGACCCAAACAACATTATGAGGAGATGTATAAGAAAAAGGTGAAGTCTATGAAATTCTTATAGCATGTCATGATGAGCCCTGTGGGGGACACTTTGCAGCAAAGAGAACAACTCTTAAAATTTTCAACACTAGCTATTATTGGCCCTCTTTATAAGGATTCAGTCAAGTACACAATGGGTTGTGATAGGTGTTAGAGAATGGGAAGGCCGACAAAAATATATGAAATACCATTACAACCACAACTAACAATCACATCATTTTATAAATGGGGATTAAACTTTATTGGCCCCATATCACCAACATCTAACAAGGAATACATACTAGTATGCATAGATTACCTTACAAATTGGGTGGAGGTTAAGGCTTTACAATTTGCAAGGGATGATAATGTGGCAGGGTTTCTCTATGAGGACATATTTACAAGATACAAAGTTCTAAGAGAGATTGTTACAGAGCAAGGACCCTAGTTTACATTAGAGCCGATCATGAAATTGGTTCAAGAGTATGAGATTAGACATAGGAAGTCTACACCTTACCACCCTCAAGCTAATGGACAGGTGGAAGTCACAAACAAGGAAATTAAGAATATTCTAACAAAAATAGTGCTAGTTCATAGGAAAGATTGGGAAACCAAATTTCCTGAGGCAGTTTGGGCCTATAAGAGAACTTGGAAAACCATAATAGGATTTACACCATATGAATTGGTGTATGGAAAGAAGGCAATACTTCCTAATGAATTTGAGTAGAAAACATTGAGGATTGCAGTTACATTAAGCATGAATTTGATAATAGCATAGCCAGAGAGATTGCACAAACTCAATGCACTTAATGAAATTAGGATGGAGGCCATACACCACACTAAAGTTGTTCAAAATAAAAGAATCATATGGTATGATCAATTCATCAAAACTAAGGAATTTATTATAGGTGATTGGGCTTTACTTTGTGACTCAAGATATAAGGACTACAAAGGGAAGTTACATATAATATGGCTTGGCCCATATGAGATCAAACAAGTGTTTCCCAATGGACAATACAATTACAAACTATTGAGGAGGTCAAGTTCTCATTACTGGTTAATGGACACATACTAAAGTTGTATAAGAAGCCACTACAAAAGGATGATTTCCTTCTCTCGTTAATCCAACAATTTGAGCCTTCACTTGATAATTTAATGATAGAAACAAAAAGTTCTACAACTTCCTCGGTAAATGAGCCACACAACACACCTGCTGATGATACATAGGTATAATATCTACCACATTTCACAAGCACACACTGCACAAGGTGATGCACAATTATAGTCATTTTCTGCCATGGTCAACAAAGTAGTAGGGACCTGTAGCAACATGCTTGAAGGTGGAAACTTTTAGAAAGGGACTTGTTATTGAAGGCACCCATAGCAATTGACTGATAGTCATTTCAAAAATCTTTGTTGAATTAATTGCATATCCATACTTTCCACCTACATACTTTTGCACATACAGCTACACGTTTTATTTCCACACATGCAACCTATATAAATCCTCCGACGTAGCATTTCTATTACCTCTTTCAATACCCATGTATCATATAGCTCATTTCACATCCCATCTATCATACATCTTACAACCTTTCCAAACCATTATTTACCACACACCATAAATTCATGTCATTCACTTCCAATTACAATTAAGAATGGTCAAATCAAATCTTGTTGCGGATAGTAATCAACAACTTTACACGAGTTAAGTTTCATTTCATAAGCATTCTACATGTACATGCATTAACTTCTCATAATTAGCATAGATGATGATTGATTTTATACATGTTTTACCATTAATTCATGCATGTTTTCATATCTAAATTGATATTTCACTACATACAATTTCACCCTCCACCAAGAACCATACAATTAAGTGAGGACACTTATACCTTTAGTTGGGGGAGGCATACTCTCATTTTCTTGATTTTCATAAACCAAAAACCCTCTACAACCTTTTTACCATTTCATTTTCCTCTATCTTTACACAATCCAAGATCAAAGGAGAAGTAAGGGTTAGAAGCAGTTGAATTAAGATGATACATTATAGTGGAGATGGTGTAGTGCAATAACAGATAGGAATTGAGCCCAAAAATAAAGTAGAATAGAGCAAATTAAGTAAATTATAGAGTAATAGTAGTATCATGGGTGGTGACATTATTCAAAAGGAACCAATAGTATATACCCAACTATTGGAAGACAGGCTGGTATTACCTATTTTTTGATAATATGGCTAGTTAGACTACTTCTTGAAACTCATAGAGTTCAATGAAGTTATGACACAATAATTTGTTGTTTTTTTACAAAGTGATGAGGCAATTATAAGAGGTTTTAAGGTGGATGCTTCAAAAGCCTCCATTCAAGTTCATATAAAAGATTGGGCAGCCAGATTTCCTGAGGTAGTTTGGGCCTATAGGACAACTTGGAAAACCTCAACAGGATTTACACCATATGAATTGGTGTATGGAAAGAAGGAAGTACTTGCTAATGAATTTGAATAGAAAACATTGAGGATTGCAGTTACATTAGGAATGGATTTGACAATAGCACAATAGGAGAGATTGCACAACCTCAATGCACTTAATGAAATTAGGATGGAGGCCATACACCACACTAAAGTTGTTCAAAATAAAATAATCCTATGGCATGATCAGTTCATCAAAACCAAGGAATTTATTATAGGTGATTGGGCTTTGCTTTATGACTCAAGATACAAGGTCTACAAAGGGAAGTTATAGACAAGATGGCTTGGCCCGTATGAGATCAAACAAGTGTTTCCCAATGGGGAAATACAATTACAAACTATTGATGAGGTCAGGTTCTCGTTACTAGTTAATGGACACACACTAAAGTTGTATAAGAAGCCACTACAAAAGGATGATTTCATTCTCTTGTTAATCCAACAATTTGAGCCTTCACTTGATAATTCAATGACAAAAACTACAATTTCTACACCTACCTCGGTAGATGAGCCACACAACTCATCTACTGATGATACATAGGTATAATTTCTACCACATTTCACAAGCACACACTGCACAAGGTGATGCACAATTATAGTCATTTTCTTCCACGGTTAGCGAAGTAGTAGGGACTTGTAGCAACATGCTTGAAGGCGACATCTTTTAGAAAGGGACCTATTACTGGAGGCACCCATAGCAATTGACTGATAGTCATTTCAAAAATCTTTTCCAAATTAATTGCATATCCATACTTTCCACCTACATACTTTTGTACATGTAGCTACACATGTTTTATTTCCACACATGCAACCTATATACATCCTCCAACGTAGCATTTCTATTACCTCTTTCAATACCCATGTATCATATAGCTCATTTCACATCCTATCTATCATACATCTTTCATCCTTTCCAAACCATTATTTACCACACGCCATGAATTCATGTCATTCACTTCCAATTACAATTAAGAATGATCAAATAAAATCCCATTGCAGATAGTAATCAACAACTTCACACTAGTTAAGTTTCATTTCATAAGCATTCTACATGTACATGCATTAAATTCTCATAAGTAGTATAGATGATGATTGATTTTATACATGTTTTACCATTAATTCATGCATGTTTTCATATCTAAATTGATATTTCACTACATACAATTTCACCCTCCACCAAGAACCATACAATTAAGTGAGGACGCTAATACCTTTAGTTGGGGGGAGGGGTACTCTCATTTTCTTGATTTTCAAAAACCAAAAACCCTTTGCAACCTTTATACCATTTCATTTTCCTCTATCTTTACACAATCCAAGACCAAAGGAGAAGGAAGGGTTAGAAGTAGCTGAATTGAGAGGATATAGTATAGTGGAGATGGTGTAGCAGAATAACAGACAAGAATTGAGCCCAAAAATAAAGTAGAATAGAGCAGATTAAGTGAATTACAAAGTAATAACAGTATCATGGGTGGTGACATTATTCGAAGGAAACCAATATTATATACCCAACTATTGGAAGACAGGTTGGTATTACCTATTTTTTGATAATCTGGTTGATTGGACTACTTCTTGAAACTCACAGAGTTCAATGAAGTATGACACAACAATTTGTTGCTTCTTTACAAAATGATGAGGCAATTATAAGAGGTTTTAAGGTGGATGCTTCAAAAGCCGCCATTGCTGAGGTATTAGGACTACCATGGGAAGGGGAAGAGTTTCTAGTTAGGGCAGATGCTATTGCTACCAAAAACAAATTCAGAGAACATGGAGAAAAAATAGACTCATCTTCTCAAGGTAGAAAAATATTATCCTTACCCTGGATATGGGCCTCAATAGCTTCTTATATAGTCAAATACTTAACATGTGATGGTAGGAAATCCCTATTATATACAATCCATTTAAAAAATTTAAGCCATCTTTGCCATGATAGGCGTGTGAATGTTCCAAATTTTCTTTATAATTTGCTAAAAAGAATGAGTTCTGAGTACAAAAGAAAAAGAAATAGCACAAAATTGTCACATTTTTGCTTAATCGTATTATTGATAAAAAGGAATTTGAGGGTTCAATTTCCACATGTTTCATGGGAGAGTTTCCTAAATTGCAATCATATCAATAACATTCTTGAGGAACCTATTGTCCCAGAACATATAGAATCACTTGTTGCATTAGGAAGGGAAATTCCCTTAGACTCCCCTGTTGCTTCACCTACCTGCAACATAGGAGAGCAAGAGGAGCATAGCCTGTAAGACCCAAAAAATTCAGCCTTTGAACAACCCGCAGTAGGAGATACCCAAGAAATCCCTACCTTTGGAAAAAAACCAAGAACTAGGAAAAGGAAAGGTGAATCTTCTTTTGCACCTACAAGAATGCAAAAGAAATCCACACAGCCTAGGAGGCAATCACACCGTTTGAAGAGGAAAGGTGCTATGAAAGGGTCAATCAAAAAGTAGGAAGAATAAAATGTTGTGATGGTTGAGAAAGACTCTAAATTGAAGGGGAATTCCCCAAGTAATATAAATACACCAGTTAAACAAACATGGTACTTCACAAACACCTCTAATTCTAATTCAAAGTATGCATTTGTTGCAAAGAAAACAAGGAAAAGAACCCCAAAGAGCCCTAATAGTGAGGGTTGTAAATATACCATGGGTGATGATGATCAATTCCTGGATAAGGATGAGGAATTGTTCATAGAATAAAGAAACATTGGTAAAGAGTTATAGAAGGCAATGGAGAGATAAAGTAGTTAGAAGAAATGGTAAAACCATACTTATAGAGGGATAGTGAAAGGGATGCCAAAATTAAGGAATTGAAGGAAAAATTGAATAAGTTTGAGCATGGATCCAATCTAGAAATCCTTGCACAAATTTCCATGGTGGAGGTAGGCAATAGAGAACCTATGTTTAAAGGACCAATTCCTCATACAAGAACCCCCATTGGTCCTATTATAGTGTCCTTAGGTATGGATTTATGGAGGAGAACTTAGGAATTCTCCTAGAAAAAGAAAGATTGGGATAAGGAGAAGGCATAAATGACAGCTAACCACACAAGGGCCATTGAAAATAAGAAACAAAGGTAAATAAATTGATAGTAAGAATTGGTGAAATAGTAGATAAAGATACTCAATTGTTGAAATGCAGACCCCTTGCTAGGGTCTATGCATCGTTTTTGTAAGAAAAGTACCTATGTTTCCAATTCAATCTGTTAACCAAAGATTTACCGGTTGCAATGAATAAGAAATTTGTGTTTTTAGAAAAATATTTTGCTTTTACACTTGATATGCAAGATCAATTATGTGAGTTTTACTTGCATAATTTTATTCTTCTGGATGAAACATAATGGAACTCACTGATGTTTGTAGGAGATCTACAAATTAAAGCATTGGCCTCTTATGTTAGAAATGAGTAGTAGAGAGGTGAGCTTTTACAATAATATACTGAAAGAGAAAAATCCATTGCTTTATAGCTTCAAAAGGAATCAAAGGACCCCAATGTAGTTATAGAATAGTGGTCAGATCTCCTAGACTATAAAGGTGTAGGAAAAATAATAATGAGCATCAGGGAAAGGGATTATATCAGGATGAAACAAATAGCTATAAGACCCATCCATGAAGGTTTTAAGTTTGTGCAAGAAATATGGAAAGAG
The DNA here is from genome assembly GCA_007258455.2 of Sequoia sempervirens. Classification (NCBI taxonomy): domain Eukaryota; kingdom Viridiplantae; phylum Streptophyta; class Pinopsida; order Cupressales; family Cupressaceae; genus Sequoia; species Sequoia sempervirens. Next base: position 68,388 of record VDFB02353249.1, read on the forward strand.
TTGACTCTTGAATTGAAGAAGAAATAACCACACTCCCTATATAACGTTGTAGGGATTATGGGAAGGTCTCATAAATATATAGATATTTCTAGAGATCAAGGACTTAAATTTTTCCTGCTTACCTTCCATCCACCCATCCTTCTTTATCTAGTGCCACACTAGACAATAAAGAAGCGTATAAAGGAAAAAGTGGTAGAGAACATCATATTGGCAAGGATTGCATGTTACAAAGGCTACTATCTGAAGTAGAGGAGGGGAGTTGATGTTGTTGCAAACTTCAAGGAGATCACTTTACAGAATAACCTCCATCTTTGAGAGATTTTTTGAGGGCAAGCAATTGCTTAATTGGGGGGAATGATGAGCCTGATTAATAACTAGTTTTCTCTTGTTTAGTTCATATCTTTTAGACACTTTAAGTTGCCTATTTCATATACATTCCTAAACTTATATACCTTTTATATATTCTATGCAATCCAAACTAGACTTTGATGAGTGGGAATATGCTTATGATATGTTGGTATTTACATGGATGAATGTGTGAATGTGTATAAATTTTAGTTTAATTTTGATTGTTAACAATATGTATGCTTTAGATGAGAACTAACTCCTTGCAACTAGAGGACTCAACCCACATCCAAAGGATTTCAAGTCGATAGAAAGGGAGATTCTAGAACAACTAGGCACATAACAATTGTAGAAAATGATGAAGGCAATCATTGGAGTAGTCAATTTTGATTCATCAGAGCATTCAATAAGACGATGGAAGGATGAAGAAGTTTGTGAGATCAAGAAACTGATGTGACTATTTGCACAAAGCACGTCTTTGTCATGCCGTTAAAGCAATTTTAAAAACCTAGTTGTCTTCTATCTTTTCAATTATAGTTTTGGTTGCAAAGGATTTGTCTCTCTCTATTTTGAAGGAGAGTGATCACTTCCATTTAATTCATGTTTTTAGTCCTTATGCAAATAAAGCTCCTCCCGAACCTATATAGTTGGATCGGTGGTTGAGGAGTAGATCTAGTTAGAGGATATGTTTTGATAGTTTCAGTTTCATACATAGACTTGATATTTTTGTTAGTTTTCTGTTATACACTCATGAATAAGAAATCTATGAAGATTATTGTCAGATTGTAGAGTTCAGTTACATGCAATAAATATATTTTAGTTTGTTGTTATGTTTAGTTGATTCTAGTAAGCACATCTTTAGTTTATCCTGTGGGTGCAACAACTTGAGCAAGGGCCACTCAAGGTGTTGTCCACCCACCTTAATTTATGTTGTTAAATTTTATATTTACAACATCACATTCATTTCAATAGATTCTTCCTTTACAAGCACATGAATGATACCTTACCTTATGATTAGTATTTTGTATTGAGTCCTTGAGTCATCCTCCAGAGTGAGTTAGGTAGTTAGGAGTAATAATTAGGAGTGTTAATGAAGTTGCAAAACTCAGGTTTATGAATTAGCCATTATAATGTTAAGTCGAAGGTACCCACAACATCAATAACAAATTTCCCCTACTTTGCAGTTTATGCTTTATTTCCATTTCCAACTTTACTGTTTTCCTGCACATATATAAACCACCTATACTAGATGATATAGGTTGTGTAGAGTCTATGAATGCACATACAGTTCCAACATCATTAAAATCTTATGAAGTCTTGGTTGATAATTAAATTAAGCCTTTACAAGGGTTTAGTAGACTGGTTAGTGAGGAAACCTTCCTCTGAATTGTGTGTCTAACACCAAGTTTTCTAGACATTAGTGAGGCCTTATAGATATATAGGACATCTTGTTCAATTTTAAAAAATCATTTCCATTTTCATTCATACGAGGGATTTCATTTTCATTTTCAACCATACAAGGGATTGCATTCTCATTTTCATCAATACAAGGGATTTTATTATCATTTTCATTCATACAAGATATTTCATTCTCATTTTATTTTTCAATTATTTTACTAGTATAATTGATATCATTATTGGTATATACAGTTTCATTTAAATAATTAATATCAATATTATCGAAATGTGGGTTAGAAGACATACCTGGATTTTTTTAAATAGTTTCATTTTCCATATCATTGAAAGGTGGATTTGAAGACATACCCGAAGTTGTTTGCATAGTCACTATTTCCATATCATTCAAAGTTGAATTTAAAGACATTTTTTAAAAGTGGCAAAAATTTATTAAATTAGAGAAAATCAGTAATACAATCCAAAAAAAGAGATAATCCAGTAGGGGCCCTATAAGCCCACCTTGCAAAGTGAGATCCCCACCACCTAAAAAACCATCCATCTAAATCCACAACACCACCTCTCAATGCTTCTAAATATCTTCCTGAACCAGAAACTTCAATTTTTGGGAATAATTCATGGGAATATTTTCCCATCCCACAACTCTCCAATTACCCCTAAACTCAAAGGCCCATTTTTCCAAACAATTTTCAACCTTGTTCTTGTTCCACTCTCACGAGATATTGACAAAGGAAACCCAATCCAAGGAATTGCTCAAGAAATGAATCTGTTGAATCACCGATTCAAGCAGCCAACTCACACCATCAAAATTTCTCTTATTCAACATAGATACCCGAATTTGCGAGTCCGACTTATAGATGATCTTGCGCCACCATAGAGCACACCCTTTTCCAATGCAATAAGGATAGTTAGGGCCTCCATAAATTTATTAGTCTCATATCCTTGAAAGAAAGAAAAGAAAAAGAGAGCCTCCCCAAAATTGACTCTACCCACTCCTCCAACCCTAGAACATCCAAGATTACCTTTGGAGGATCCATCAGTGTTAATCTTCAGGACACTAGTCGGAGGTGGACTCCATCTGCCATCCTGTTGGACTTTCTTGGTGGGAGGCCTCCTCCCTTTAGAGCTAGATTTCATTGAACTATTACCATCTAACCCCAATATTAGCATCAACTCCCTCTCCCCAAGATCTGGAGGGATATCCACCTCACACTTAGCCTAGATGGTTTCTTGAATCATACCAAGAATCCTCTGCCAAAATTGTTGAACCGTCAATCTCCTTCCTTGAAAAATCCTGTGATTTCTCTCCAACCAAATTTACCAAAGGATACGAGAGGGCCCTATATCCCAAGTCACTTAGAGGAAGAATGTCATAGCAAGAAGGTGCCTCAAAATCCTCTAAAATTCAACAACAGATGAAGCATGTATACATGTTTATCTCCAAATTTCCCACCACGAGTGTCAAATAGTCTTAGAATAATTATACTAGAACAAAAAATGAGGTGAATATTCCTTGCTACTACCACATAAATAACACAGAGGACCCTAAAAACTCCTCTTTTGAAGATTTTCCCATGTGAGACACCTGTCTAGAGCTGCTAACCAAAGGAAGAAGTTACATTTGGGCCACACAAACTTATTCCAAACATATTTCCACCAAGGGAATTCTTCCCCTCCATATCTTTTCCTGTCCAACTCTTGATATCCCATAGTGACCAAATAAACCCCACAAGGATCAAGGCTCCACACCAAAATATCTTCCCTCTTCAAAGAGTTACAAATTGAACCAACTAAAATTTGGGATAACTCTGCATGGTCCTCCTATGAGCTGCCAAGTGGCCATGCTTAAGGATCCTTCTAGTTACAAACCTCCACTTGTTCCAAACTCTTTGCCTCTTTGAAATCCTCCACTCAGGTCCATCTAGGTTCAATGAAGTTTTGACTAAGGTTCTGAAGGTAGGGATAACTATTCAAGACTAGGGGATGACCATCCTAAGAGTATGACCAAAAGAGGGCCTCATAACCTCTGTTACATATCCAGAACAAACCATTCTTGACCAAGTTGGCTCACCTTTTAAGAGTGTCCCAAATCATAGATCCTTTACCTGATAGAGCAATCCTAGGCACATCATTCCTGGCCACGCCTCTCAAGTACTTAGAAGAAAGGATGTTAGCCCAAGATTGATCCTGATTAGAGCACCACCTCTAATAAATCTTGGTTTCCATCAATTGACCTATAAGGATAGCATGTTGTAGACCCAAACCCCCCATATATTTAGGCTAATACATATTCTCCCACTTAACCAAACTCCACTTGGATGAGGCTAAGTTTCTTTCCCATAAAAATTGTCTAGATAAAACATCTGACTTTTTAATGAAACTTACAAGAGCTAATTGTACCATGCACCTATAAATAGGTGGTGCTTGTACCACTACTTTTAACAACAAAAATATTATGACAAAAGATAACCATTTGAACTTCCAATGGCTAACATGATCTCGAAACTTGTCCACCACACCTTTTCAAGTGCCTCCTAGCAGTGGGCCCACTAATAACGAAATACCCAGGTATACAAAAGGTGGAGAGTCGATCTGGAATGTAAGCATCTGAGAAATTGTAGATTGAATCAGGGGAGGAGTATTGAAAAATAAGATGGAGGACTTTGCTTAATTGATTTTTTGCCTAGAAATAATAAGATAAATATCCAGAGCATGCCTGATGTTATTTGCTTCTCTAATTCAAGCAACTCCCAATAAGGAAATGTCATCCACAAACTGTAAATGAGTATGAGGAGGCAAGCCATCTCCCTAAATCCAACCTTGAATAAGCCCTTTCCTTAGGTGATCTTTCAATATACTTCCCAAACCATCAATCATAATAATAAAAAGATAAGGTGATAAGGGATCCCCCTATCGAAGACACCTAGAAGCACCAAACAAAGAAAAAGGCTCACTATTTATCAACATTGAATAAGATGTGGACTTAACACAACTCATTGCCCAATTAACCTAATCTTCCCCAAACCCAAAGGCTAGCAACACCTTCTAAAGAAAAGACCATTTCACCCTATCATGGTCTTTTCCATGTCTAGTTTGATGAACATAGCCTTCTCCTTAGATAGTTCCATGGAATGAATGGCCTTGGTAGTAATGACTACCCCATCCAAGATTTGTCTACCTGCAACAAAACCCCCTGCTCTTCTGAAATATTTTGGTTGAGCCACTACTTAAGTCTCTTTACAATTAATTTGGATATGGTTTTGTAAACATATCAAGAGAATTAACCCCTTCCCTCTTAGGTATAAGGACAAGTGAGGTAGTATTCATTGCCCTCAACATCTGGTTGCTACTCAAGGATTCCCTAACAACTTCCAACAAATCAAATTTGATAGTTTTCCAAAATTATTGAAAGAATTCTATTGGAAAGTTGTTTGGTCCAGGGACTTTCCTTTTTTATCTTGAAAATTATCTCCTCAACTTCCTTCAAAAGGATGGGACTAGTGAGAATTTCATTTGCCTCATTAGACATAATTGAGGGAATACACTCCAAGACCAAGTTCTCTTCCTCGTTAGTTGTAGGAGAGTCCTTTGAGAGAAGAGCAGAAAAATAAAATAAAAATTCCTACGAGATAGCCTTAAGAGAAGTTAGATTCTCTCCCTAAGTAGACATTAGGGAAGAAATTAAATTACCATGTCTTTTGGCTTTATCCGAGTTAAAGAAGAAGGTTGTATTCCTATCCCCCTCTTGAATCGATTCGATCCTGGACTTTTGTTTCCAAAATATCTCTTCTCGTAACTCCCATTCCGTCAACTCCTTCACGACATCCATATCCTCTCTAAGGGATTCCTCAATAAGCCCATGATCCCTATTATGTCTGGTGATGAATTCCAATCGAAGTTGGGCAAAAAATTTAGCCATAAAAATATTCCCAAACCTCTACCTGTTCCACTTCTTGAGTTGGAACCTCACAACTTGGAGCCTCTTGAAAAAATAACACATAGTTGTTTCATGATTAGACATGCCTTTAACCCACCATTCTCTTATAATGTCATGAAGAGATGGCTCCCGAAACCACATAAGTTGGAACTTGAACGCTAGATTTTTAGAAGCATCCATCCCCCTTGCAAAAAGTTTGATGGGCTAGTGATTTGAACCTCTCCTTTCCAAAATATTTGAATTGGTAGTCCAATTGTTTTCGATCCAAAACTATAGAATAAAAATATTTCCAGTCTCTTTGATATAAAACCTTCCCCATATCTCATGTTGCTCCAAGCGAATGTACCATTCACTATTTTTATATCTATCGAATTTAGAGATGCAATATTATCTTTCAAAAGTGAGGATGAGGGTTCAATCCTATCCACTTCCCCTTACTTTTCCTCCAAACTAGTGATAGCATTAAAGTCCCCAACTAAAATCCATGGAATAAATGGGGCTAAAGATCTCAAATATTTGTTTGGATTCTCCACATGCTGCTCAAAGTCTTACAATACCTCAAACCAATTAAAAGTCTCTTCACTTTGTCTATCTTTGAAGGATCTCTTCAGGCCCCTCCCCTTGTTACAAGGCTTGATAGCTATAAAACCCTCCTTATCAACTTCCTTATCTAACATAGGGGCTTTTCCTTTATCTTTTGAAGGAGGAGGGCAAGGAGGAACTTTGATAGAAGAATTGCTTGCATGAACCCTAAATGAGCTAAGTTTGGATCATTTTCTCTATAAATGTCCATACTCATGACATACCTGACAATGGAAAGGGAGAGCTTCATAGTCGAGTTGTTGAATCCATGAAGTGGAACCTACTTGAATTTCCATTGAATTTGGAAATGGGTTATTTAAATCAATTTCAATACAAACTCAAGCATAAGAGACTACCTTCTTGTCTAGAGTTTTTTGAGTTGAACCAACTAGTTTTCCAAGCAATAGTGCAATCATGTGTAGAATATCGTTCCTTAAAAATTATAGCAATAGCCAAGGAAGCCTCACCCAAACTGAGACCCTTGATGATAACTCCTTAGCCAAATTAAAACTTATATGCCAAGGTTTTATAATGAGTTTGACTCATAAAAGATAAGAGCCAAGGTTGTGTCAAACACCATATTGAAAGGAGAACTTGTAGTTTTCAGCTAGCGCTTAAATTTCATGATATTTAGGTGTTTTATCCCTTGAAACCCTCTCATGGTTGATAAAGATTCCAAAAACCTTGTTGAGAAAATATTATTTATTGTTAAGACCTCCAAAACCATGTTAAATGTGAATATTACTGTCAAACTTCTTTTGAAAATCTCATGTTTGAGTGAGAACCAAGGGAATCATGTTGAAAGTAGTCCTCAATGGTGAAAGGGGCAAGTGTGAAGCTATGAATACTATTACATAATATATGATAAAACACTTACAAAAGATATAGAAGTCTTCTTAGACTTGTAATGTCTTGCATTTTGTTTAAGGCATGCGATATGCATTGAATATCTTGAGAGATATGCCAAAGGATGCATATGTATACTAAAGCATGATTGTGGAATATTGCAAGAAGAAATCAAAGTGCTCACACAAGAGTAGTCATACCTACATGCAACAAGGGAATGTAACACCCCTCCATTTTGGCTCCTTTATCGATAGTGTTTTCTTTGTAAGGCTTTGTTCTGTTTATGCTGTGACTTTGGAACTTGGTTACTTTTGACCGTTATCTGTTAAGCGATGTAAACATTATATTTTGATGTGATGGTATTTTATTTAGATGTTATCTTTATGGCATGTTTTGGAATAATTTAGCAGATATTTGATTTAATGATGTTTTATGCTTTTGATCATATCATTGATGTTAGAATTGTCAGTTAGTAATACTGTATTGGTGAAGGGGACGGGATTGTACCACTTGCTTGCGAGCGCCCTACGATTCTAAGATTTCCTCTTCACGATGTGTTTGATCATATTATATATATGCATGTTCGATGTGCTCTTTGTTTGCAGATTGATAGGTACAGGACATTGACTCTACCTGATTTCCAGGTTGAGCGTGTCCATTGGCCAACGGTAATCGATTCGGAGATAGTAGCTAGGTTTTCCGTGCCAAGTCGTCACCCTAGTTATAGTGTGTTGTCGGGTTAGTGGTTTTAATTTGGTCCATTTCACCTTGAGTATTTATTTAATTTCTAATTATTTCATTTCATATTTTAAAGGTTATTAAATGGCGGGTGTAGTTAAAATGATGATTAAATGTATTTAGTTGCAATGTTGAAATGTTATTTATTTTATTGATTAATTTGATTTAATTAATAAAATTAGATTTAGTCTATTGACTAATTAGATTAATGGGGATAAAATGATTTAAGTTAGTTGTTTTGGCATTATGGGATATTTAGATTTAAATTAAGATAGAAATGAAAAGCATGTTTGAGTATTTAGATTTAAATTAAAATAAAAATGAAAATATGTTTTAAATTTCACTTTTTGAAAATGATAGATAAAATTAATTCTTTGCAAACTTGGAATTCTTTTGTTTAAAAGAAATTTTAAAAAATGCATGTAATTTCAATTTGAAAGTAAAATTGTTTTAAATTTAAAAAAGTGGAATTATTCTCCAATTTTGTAATGAATTTAGTGGGTGGGATATTTTTAGGGGTTTGACCAAAAATTTGGGGAAAACTCTATTGGGGCATTTTTCTATTTCATATTATGGACAATTTGGAATTTTGGTGGAGAGTTTTGCTGTGGCTAGAATTGGATTTTGAAGGAAAGATTTGGAATCACCATTGTCAAAGTTTCAAGCTTTGGGAGAAAACACCAGGTTCTTCTTTGTTTTTCTTTTTCTTGTTTCTTTTTGAAAGAATTTTAAATCTGGAAATGTTATTTAGATTCAATGAAAACCCATCTTAAATCTTGTTGCAAAACAAACAACTGTTGAAATCATGGGAAAGGAAACAAGAAAATAAATTCAAACCATAGAAAATGAGAGGTTGCACAAAAGAAATTCCCAGTTTGAGTTTGAAATTAAGGATTTATGTTTGCAAGTTCTTTGCTGGGTATTTTGTTTATGTGAAGACAACTTGCTCAATCTGACTGTAAAATGGAGATTTACATGTAAATTTATAAATATATATATATATATATATATATTTTGTCAATATAAATATATATGCATACATATTTTGTAAATATTTTTTTGCTTTCTTATTCTGGAAAATTTTCTATTAAAAAATTTTTACTGTCAAAGTTTCTTATGAGAAAGTCTTCCCAAGAACAGGGGAAGTTTTATTTTATTTTATTTTTTATGGAAATAAAATTTTATTTTGTTTTGGGGTGGGGAAACCATCCCCACTGCCGCCCAGCCAAGGGGAGGCGACTGTGTGAGTCACACAGGCCGCTGCCCCCTGTGGGATGTAGGGGAGGCTATGTGGAGCGGCTTGTGGGAGGTAGACTGGAGGCACAGGTCGTCACAGGGGAGAGGCACCTGGCGCCCTATTTAGGGCTTGGGTTCTTTTAAAAAATCATTTTTTTTATATATTTTTAGTTATTTTATTATATATATATATAATATAATATATATATTATATATTATAATATGTATATATTATATATATATATATATATAATTTAATTTAATTTAAATAGATGTTTTATTTTATTATTTCAATATATATATTATATATATATGAAATATATATATATTATATATATATGAAATATATATATAATATATATATGTTAAATAATAAGGTATTAATTTTAATTAATTGGATTATCATAATAATATTTTTTATTTGGGACATTTTCAAATGATGTTTAAATATTTAAAATAGGAATCTCTTTAAGATGATTATTGTCACATAATTAGAGGCAAAAAAATGGATTTTAGATAATCAAAGGTTTTATTTAAAAAGTTGATTTTTTTTAATAATCAAATGATTTATTTAAAAGTGGATGTTGTAAGCAAATGACTTTATTTATAAAGACTATTTTAATCCTTATCTATGATTGAGCAAATAGAATTAAATTATTAATTTTAAATTCCTTAATGTTGCCCAAGTGATTTGATTTACTTTTGAGTGTGCCAATATTGTTAATTATTTAATTGATTGCATGCACTATGTCATTCTTGGCTTGGGTTTAGGAAACCCTAACAATAGTATATTGAGTTGTCGGAAATGCTTTCTAAATCATGTTTCGTTCATTCTCGATGTTGGGCAAATGGGGTTAATTGTCTAGTAAGTCTTCTAGAGGAGTTCTCTAGGTTGGGATGTTTCATGTAGTGGTTCGATTTGCGAATCACCTTGGGAAATGTGTAGAGTTGTATCATGTTGTCTCGCCTGGTTTTCACGAACGGGGTTGGTTTGTGCCTCCTTGGGATTAGGAGAGGGTTATGTCATTTGTGCCTCCTTAGGAAGGAGTGGGGTTTGTATTTTGTTTTCCTCCAGTGTTTGGAGCGAGTTTCCTTTGTTCGTTGCCTCCTTGGATTGGAGAGGTCATCTTATCTAGTTTACCCATTGGATTGTGATTTGTACTGTGTGTTGTCGATAGGAGAGTGGCTCTTTGTGGGGGTCCGACACACAAAGGGGTGCCAGGGTAACTCACCTAGGGTTTAATCAAGTGATAATTTAAAATAATTAATGGGGAACTTTCACACTAATAAAGATACTAAATGCCTCTCTCTTGAAGCATGTGTTTGTTAAGGCTCAAAATGAGACGAGACACAGTTTTGTATGAGGGTCCGACGGCTGGTAGAGGCAAGCCAGGGTAAACCAAGATGGGGGTCCGGTAGCCTAGGAAGGTTGAGCTAGGGTAACTCATACCAATTTATGTATGACACTCTTCGTACGTCAGTAGTCAGTCATTTTTGTGTGGTGTACAGTTGATGTACATGATCTTTGTTCTCTGGAAGCATTGTAACTTTGTGTTAAGTGATTTTATGGTTGTAGTTGTTTCATTTCAGTCATGTATTAGCCTGTGTCTTGAGGTAGATGGTCTTGTGTTGGATTCCTTGTTACTATATCCTAGCGCGGGGGTGAGCCTTCAGGTATCATATGGTTGGGTGGAACGTGCACCTTAATCCGTTGGGTCATCTTCATGTTCGTGTGGACTTGATTTCCAGTTGGAGAGCTCGTGGGTTTCGGTATCTTTTCATGCTTTATTCATTTCAATTAATATTGTAATTTTATTACCCCTCTTTGTTATCGAGGTGGAAGTTGTAATATGTAATCATACTTATTGGATTTATCTCATTCAGGGAATGAGTGTTCTAACCTTATTGCTATGTGATCGTTATTGAAATCATGTGGTACTTCATATTCTTTGATGTAAATTATCATGTATGGAATGTATGCGTTTCTATTTCTTTAAGTATTTAAATGTTATGGTTTTAATTCATGTTTCTTGTTTGGGTTTAAGTAACTCAGTCTCGTAACCTTAGGGGTTGTTGGCAATTGGTTAGTGAACTTGCATGTTAATTGTAATTAAACGAAAAAAAATTATTCTGTTTGAGTAGTAAATTGCAACTTCCCCTAGGGTTGCATGGTGGGGTGTTATAGGGAACATGAGTTTAAAGTAAATAATGCATGAGAGACCTATGAAGCAATAAGACCAGCTAATATTCGTTGCAACCCATCAATGCTGTCAACTATACTACAATCATTGTTAAATTATTGTTAAATCATTGATATGAGTTCAATTATTGTTAAGACTTCCAAAACCATGTTAAATGTGAATATTATTGTCAAAATTCTTTTGAAAATCCCATGTTTGAGTTAGCACCAAGGGAATCATGTTGAAAGTAGTCCTCAGTGGTGAAAGAGGCAAGTGTAAAGCTATGAAGACTATTGCAGAATATATGATCAAACAAAAAAGATATAGAAGTCTTCTCAGAATTGTAATGTATGGCATTTTGTTTAAGGCATGTGATATGCATTGAATATCTTGAGAGATATGCCAAAGGATGCATATGTATACTAAAGAATGATTGTGGACTATTGCAAGAAGAAATCAAAGTGCTCACACAAGAGCAATCAAACCTACACACAACAAAGGAACATGAGTTCAAAGTAAAGAATGCATGAGAGGCCCATGAAGCAATAAGACCAACTGATATTCCTTGCAACCCATCAATGTTGGCAACTATACTTGAGAAAGATTTTTACTAAAGTTGTATACTCTTATATGGTGTCAAGTAATGGCTTATCAAATTCTAAGTCCAGGATAAGTCAAATATCAACCAGGTTTTGAAAAATAAGGACAAATCTATTTTTTTTGGTCAAGTGGATCCGTTGTCTCATTTCATAGATATTTAGCCATATTACAAGATAATGCAACCTTATTGACCAAGTGTGAAGAAATAGAACAAAAGGAGGAGGATGATAACTTATCATGTCTTTTAGTTGTACTAAAGGATAATGAATTAATTGCTAAAGCATTGAGGAGCACCATTTGTTGCATGTTGTATCTCTATTGTAAAGCATGATTCTATTCCAATCATAGTGCATATTGATCATGCAACTAAAAAGCAGGAATTGGTTGAGACTTTGAATATGGGTGTTGAATCAGTAATGGTGGATAGTTCATATATTCCTTTTAGTGAGAACATGCCGGATGTTCAGTTAAAATTATTCTAGAGTTTTCAGTTTTCATTTTTTATTTAGAGAGTAGCTTAAATACCATTACACTATCACTTTTAAGGGCAGTCAAAGCTGTCATGACAATGGCATCACATATAAATGGAAAGAGTTTTACACATGAAGTTTATATTTGAGTATAGTTAATAAGGGCAGTCTAGTCGAAAAAGGTGATAGTCTAGTTACCATATAGAGCTATAAGACAATGAAAATCGACATCCTTTTTCAAGGACTATAAACAAAGGGTATTTTCTAGGGCCCAAAATAATTGGTAGTTTGCATATACAGGTTTTCTTTAGGTTATTTCATAACTAGTGTGTTGTGCCTTGCACACACGCCCCATCCTAACAGGGACCCCCTTTTTTCCTTTTTTCTTTGTAGGTTCCCTGACTTTTCTCTTTAGGAGAAAGATCCTCAAAATTTTACTTTTTGATGTCATATTTCAGTTATTTGGTAAAGTTTGTATCCAATAGGGAAGATTGAGGCATTTACAACTAGGGAAGACCAAGTGAGAAGTCATTGCAAATAATTTAGAGGGTCTTAAGTTCAATTTATTTTATTTCACGAGGATTCTTGGTTTTCAAGGATTCCTTGTCCCATGGAATCCCTAAAATTCCAAGATGGTGCTGAATTCCCATTTTTTTGACCTCCTCAGATTCCCAAAATTCCTTGGTGAGGTTGTATTTCTAAAAATGCATAGTGAAGTGCTTGCCAGTAGTTTTGTCAGTGCATTTAAGGCTTAGAATCTTGAAGTTTTAAAGGGTTAGTTTATTGCTTTGTTTTACACCTTACTTTCATTTGCAAACAAGTCGAGTTCTAAGTAGAAGAGGCCAGGTGTTCATAAATGAAGTTGCAAAGCTCCATTCCACGTCCCAAGTTCAATCTAAAGTGATTTTTCTTGCAAATTCCATCTCAAAGGTTAGTATGGCTCATCCTTGCACATTGCATTTGGTAATTTTCTTCCAAATTCAAGCTAAATTATGTAGAATTGACGTAGGGTTTTGAGTTTGAAAGTTCATTAAGGAATAAGTTTGAAAATGACAATCATTTCACTTTCTTTTTGTGAAGATTACAGATAATTCTAGTTCACTTTTTAGAAAATAGGGCTTCCAAAAAATAATTTAGACAATAAAACATTCAAACCCTTGCCCTCCTTAAGAAAGTTCATGGTAAATCGTAGCTAATTTTCTAGGGTTTATAACCCTATGAGCCTAACAAAAAATCATTTTAAATTTTTGACAAATTACACTTAGGGTTTCTTAGAAATTCAAATTTGAAAACAAACATTCAAATGCCCTAAATTTTGCTATTATGAAAAATCTTAGGATTTTCATGAAGTCACAAGTTTATAGAAGATTTGGGAAATATATCATTTCGAGGAAATTTACCTCTTGTGGTCGAGATTTTCTAAAGGTAGTTAAAATACTCATTTTTAGATATTTCTTGATCTCTGGAAATTCCCAAACTTTTCAACAAAGTAGTTAAAATGCTTGCTTTTGGAGATTTTTTGATCTCCCGAAATCCTTGAAACTCACACAAATGGTTCACTTTTTAGAGATTCTTCCATCCTTTGATATCCTTGAAGTTCGCATAAATAACTCTTTTTCAGAGATTTCATTATCTTTGAGAATTTAGGCAAAATGCGTTTAAAATGATTCATTTACAGAGCTTTCTCCCTCATCAAAAATCCCCGCATTACACTCAAAGACACCATCTTTGGATATTTCCTATACATATGGAATCTTTGAAACCCACCCTTATGAAGCAAAATGGAGTAAGAATTGGTAAAATTTTATTTTTAAGAAAGTCCAAAATCTTTTCAAGATCTAAAAAATATAAGATCTTTTCAAACGCTCGAAATCCAGCCTTGTAGACCAAAAAGAAGTAGGATTCAAAAAATCACTATTGTTAGGAAAATCCACGACCTTTTCAGAAACCCAAATTTCCATAGAAATACTAAGTCCCTCAAAGTGCCAAAACCTCAAAAAATCCATGGTAGAGTTAAAATCCTAAAAAGGCTTGTTTGGGCTTAATTTTGATGTTTTAAGGATTGGATTTTCAGCATATGAGCTAGTAATGAAGATATTTATTAGAAATGGGAAGATTTGGATTCTTTCCCTTAGAATTTGAGATGAATTGAACATGTTTAGATTTCTAAAGGAAATTTGTTCATTCTTTCCGCATTTTCACTTTGAGTAACTTAGGCCATGTTTGACTAACAGATGCAAGCTAAGAAGAGTGAGAATGTAAAGAATCTTTCTAGGATAGCTAATATATAGTTTGATTTCAAGGGTGTGCTTCTAGAAATAAAATACCTCATATTGGGCTAATGTTGGAGATACCAACTTGGTTCACATCAACCTTGAGGAATTAAAACCTAAGATGTACGGTCATAATCCTTCTGACCTGGCTAAGAGAATGGTTAAAAATGGGGTAGCCCAATCTATAGGTTTCCCTCCCTCAAATACAATGCCTTTATTTAATAGTTAAATGTGTAAAACACTACATGTATGATCAAAGAAGAATCATAGGTCTAGATGGGAGGATACTTGACAATTTCACAGAGATGGTTATAGATGAGGCATTTGATAGTCCAACTCATTCAAAGATGATAGTAGTATCCTAGGAAATGGCTAAAAGAATTTATACCCAAGGTCCTGCAAGGTGTTTGGAGATAATTAATTCACATTAGTTGACAAAGCCTATGCCACATTTCTCCAAGATTCCTAAGACTCTCTATAGGAGTGATTTTTGGTGACTTAGTCACCCTCTTAAGCAAAATAATGGGTCTCCAAAAGGAAACTCAATTTGAAGAATGGATGTTCTACTATATTGAGGAGATCTCTATTGGAGATGATAATATTCATTGGGAAAAAACACTTATTAACAACATAGATACCCACTTTAAGAACTTACAGAAGAGAAAGTCTTTCACATTGACCTCTTATGTGGTGTACATGCTCACAAGAAATTTTAGGTACAAAGGATTGACTTGTCTTGGAGAAGTAGGCACTAAGCCTAGTCAATATAAATTTTATGATCATTACCCCCAATTGCACATCCAAAATACTTCTCATTGTAAAAAAATAAATGATGCTTTCCTTATGTACATCACAAAGCTTTTGCAAGGGGCTCAAAATGATAGGATGTCACAAGAAGCCATTGATTTGATCAATAAATATGGATCATGGTATATACATTTCCCCAAGTTCTCTTATATCAGAATACAAGGTTGCCCTAATAGACCATATAGGCTACCAAGGTATCCCACAAACAAGATTATGATTTTGGAAGTAACAAGGAAATTGAATGCTTTTAATAAAATTTTGAAAGATAAGCACAAAGAAAGTATAGGCTTTCCAATTTTGCTTGGTGGAACAAAAGCTTGTCTATCAATGCTAAGGGATGAGAACTTGGAGGTTGAGCTAAAATTCTATAATTTCAAGACACATACAATCAGGAGAAATTTTGATCATATGATGTGGCCAAGCACTTAGCAGGCAAGTGGTATAGGCACAAGCCTCACATTGAGGACTATTGGGCCAACTATTAAGATGAATTGGAGGTAAGAAGAGAAGGTACTCAAGAATGAAAATTAAAAAGGTGAGACTTTATAATCTGTTTCCTATACCCAATCAAGTGAATGATGATGGTGATTGTATACAATACCATAATTATGATTTGGTGAAGGATAAACCCATTCCACCTCTTGATTGGGTTGAAGAAATCACAAAATTGGATGAATTAATGGATCTAGTCTTGAAGTACACAAGGAAGTGGGTAGAATACATGACTTCCAATTTGGCTAAGTAAGGAGTGGCATTGACATATGATTTAATGGGTGATTTAGAATCACACTCTTCAGAAGATGAGGAGAAAGAAACAAAAGAAGGTAAAATTTATGACATTGATGAAAATGATACTGAGGAAGAACCTTTGGAAGTA
Organism: Sequoia sempervirens; assembly: GCA_007258455.2. Classification (NCBI taxonomy): domain Eukaryota; kingdom Viridiplantae; phylum Streptophyta; class Pinopsida; order Cupressales; family Cupressaceae; genus Sequoia; species Sequoia sempervirens. Next base: position 84,692 of record VDFB02353249.1, read on the forward strand.
AAGAAGAGCGAAGGGAGGAAGAACGATACTCCAAAGAAGAAGCCAACCAAGAAAAGGAGAATCACTAGAGCTATAATAGAGGAGCCTCTCACAAAGATGCAAACAACGAGTAAAGTCAAGAAATATTCCTCTTCCACCATAGACACATCTCCTCCTATTCTTCCTCCTTCCATAAAAAAGTAGCCTCTCCCATCAACTGCTACTCAACAAGAGGTTATACCTTCCTTTGTACCAACTGAAAATATACCAGTTGCATCATCAACTCCCATTGCCCCTACTATTTCACAAAGTGAAAATATACAAAGAGAGGAGTTGATGTCATTGGATAGTTTAGGAGAAAAGACATAAGTTGTCTACTAGAGGAAATATTCTTCATAGGGTGGCATTCCATTTCCTAAGTTGGATAATATTGAGAAAATATTAAGAGAGTTGGAGAAGCACGGAAATAAAGAGTCAATTATCTTTGAGGAAATGAATGCTCCAAATTCTGAAGAATAAAACATTCAAGTAGAGGTATAACAAGAAGAGAAACAGTATGGGGAGTAGAACATGGAGCCCCCATTAGTAGAAGTGCATGATGAGCAGCAAAAGGATGAACCTAAGGAGGATAATGTTGAGCAAGTGCAGCAAGATTAGGAAGATGTCCATCAAGAGGGGAAAAATAAGGGTCAAGAAGATCATGTTTTACAAGAAATATAGGAGCAATAATCATATCCAAATATTGGGTAGCAAACAACACCTAAATGGCTAAGAGAGAAGTTATAGGAAAGGCCTATAATAGAAACAACTTCTCATAATATTGAGGACTTCTTGTCTATAATCAATAAGCCAAGGGAAAGAAGAGGGTAAGGATTTATTCTAAAATCACTAAAGATGATTCTAATAATAGGTTTGTGCACATTTCTACTCCCTTAATTGAAAAGGTTAAAGGAAACATTTCTCTTGAGGAATATAACATTTCTTCAATAAATTTGGGACCAACTACAAAGAAGCGGGAGGTCCAAGAACTTAGAGAATCTATTGAGACCGTAGTACAAAGACTAGATAAAGAAGTGAAGGCAAAATCACAATTAAGGGCACAAGTAGAGGAACTACATATTTATATCAAGTACCTAGTCAGTCATGTACAATAGGCTGAGGGAACATTCACTCCTCCATAGGTGTTGTCTAGAGAGTCAATAGATGATTTGGAGAGGATGAAATCAACTGCTAGGGTGACCAATAAATGGATTCATGGTGTGTGTGACAGAGGCAATCAAACTTTGAGGAATTAATATAGGTCTACACCACTGCCCATGGTTACCTTCAAAAAGTACAAAAAATGGTTTCAGATTGTAGGAGTTTTGATGATAAAACATTGCTCAAGTTGAGCATGTTAATTGATGTCCCACAATAAATTTTGGTCAAGGAGAAAACTTTGGTAGAAAATAAGGTTAATGAACCAAAATATTGGTTTCATTACTTAAAGTTCAAAAGGGAAACAATGGATAAAGCCTTAAATGATTGCACAAGAATTGAAAAGGATTTGAATGAAATTTTTGATGGCTGCATTCTATTTTTAGAGGCACTCACAGGGAAAACAATTTCAAAAGATAATATGGATATTAATGCTTTGAAGAAATTATGGAAGGAAAACTTTTACCATTCATCATATTCCACATTTACTGAAGACCATCTAGAAGATGCATCTATGTTTCTAAACATAATTTATAGATTCAAGAAACCACAAAATGATTGGGCTAAATTGATAAAGGGTTTTGATGCTAAGTTTGTTGCCTTGGTGCATAGGATGACAATGATTCCCATGCCTCACAATGAGGAACTTGATGAGATCCTTTCTAGATTTCTAGAATATGACAAAAAGGAAAAGTACACTAGATGAGTTGTAGTGGAGGAGGATCTATTTTGAAATTAGTGTCAAATCCTCTTTTGATGTAAAAATCCCACGCCTAGCCTAGCTTGCCTAGAGTCTTGTTCCTGAGTTAGTTTTTTGAAATTTTGTATTAAATGTAATATGGGCCACCCAAATGTAAACCGCCCTATTCTAACCATCTTAATTTGGACAAATCTAGGAAATTAATCAACAATGAATCTTATCCTTTCATTTATATTTAAAAATATATAAAAGGCTATACCTTTTACATTGTAAAGAGAGAACTTGTAATTATTGAAAAAATACTACCAAAATTAATACATAAATTCATCTTTATGAATTATTTTGTGTTCGATTTTGAATGTTAGCATGTTGCATGTATCTGCTCAAAATCTAGCTTTTAAAATCAATTTAGTTAATCTAAAGATTCATTGGAGTTAATATTGATGAAGTTTCAGGTTCATACCATTTGACTCTTGTTGATTGTAAGTTTCAATGTATGGTTAGTCTGAACCCTTTTATGTTTAAGTTCAATTGTGAATTGTTAATTGAATTAAATTGATTTAATGGGTTTGATGAGTGATTCATGATCTAAATTTTTTAAAATTTACATTTGAAGATTGCATCTATTTTGTGTAGTCGTGTCAAACTGGCAAAGGAAAATTAGGTTTTACGAAGCTTGTCTATTAATTCCAATTAATTCTTAGTTTTAGGTTAAAATAGGTTCTCTAAACCCCAATATTTTGAAGTTTATTTGAGGTGAAAAGTTAAAAACATAAAAAAAATAGAATTGAAAGGATAAATCAGACATTTTAGATCTCAAGAAAGCCAAGAAAAGAGGATTGCATAAATCTAAGTCCCAGTGCAAAAAAGAGTTTTCAGTTTTTAAAAAGTGTAAGTCCCTTTGTGATTATCAACAGTATCACATCAAGTTCACTGAGTTATCCATGTAATGTACTTAGTACCTAACTACCAAAACCTCGAGGTTAGATTATTTGAGTGATCAAATAAGCTTTCCTTTCAAGAGAGAATAGGATACCTAGTGCACTTTATTCTATGTTGGAGAGTGCAAAAACCCCTGTCAACATGGTGCAAATTAGAAACCTACATGCTCTCATACTTCCTTGGAATTAGTGTTACTACATGTTTCAAACACTAAACAAGAGAGTCTAATGCAGAGACCCACAACAATACCACTTTTGGCTCCTGAGAATAAATTAGGACAAGTTGTATCAACATCATTTGTATTATTTGGAGAACATAGTACTAGTTTATTATCACACAGTGTGACTCCATTGGCACTAACAAATATGAATCCATTGAAACTAGGCCTTTCTACTATTAATCCTCCTCCTTAAGACATATCAGCTGAAGGAGACCAACATAGTCCTCTATCTAATTTGGCGACTTATGTCTGAAGGAGTTTGATATCATTGCTATCCTTGATGTAACATATAGGTGCCTAACAAGTAGGGACTAGTTTATTGTGCTCACAAAAGATGAGGTGTAGGATGTTTTAAGCAATCGATAAGTTATAAATATTGTGTCTTCAAAGCCCACTAGAGCTTTTACAACTAATATGGTAGTTGAATTAGCAGTCTGTGTATGGTGGCATAGGTTCCTAACTTCTAAGATAGATTACTATGCTATTGTATGCAAGTATTTGGATTCACAACCTTTCATCTCCAAGCACGAGACATGCAACTTAAATGTTGTAGCAGAGCTACCAAATGTGGAACAATTAAAGACAACTAAAACCAATGATGTAATTAATAGTTCTTTTCTCGAGCATGTTGTTACAAAAGAGGCATCTAAGCTAAATATCATGACAAGTACAAACTCCCTTTTGAACTTGGTAAGATTCATGAAGAAAAGTAAAAAGGATAAAGGATAAAAAACACAAAGATGACCATACAATATAAAATTACTGGTCAAAATAGGTATCCTATGCATGCCATCCTTTTATAAACAAGTGCGTTCTGCTTATATTGCACCAAGAAACTGAGAGGAGCGATATACTATTTTTATATATCGATTATAAAAAAACAACACTTTAATGTGATTCAAAATCACAAAGTGAATTCATGGGTTTATGATTGAAAAAATGGTCACTTGCAATGTTGATGAAAATTTTGGTTCTCATTGTTGGATGAGTAGGTTTGAAAACATATTTAGAAGTGCATATAACTTCAGGTTAGAGCAAAGTTCAATGAAAAATGAAAGGAGAATTGAAGAGGTAGCTCTGGATACAAATCATATAGATAGAAAGATGGTGCACTTTTAACTATTTGGGACTTGTGTGATAAGCTAAGGCAAACTGAACCATACAAATCTCAACTGGAAATAAATGCTAGTGAAACACATATTTCCTGAGTTTAGAATCTAAGTTGGTCATTTGAGAGAAAATGTTGCATGGGTAGCAAGCTAGTATGCAAGTATCACTTTAATTGCAAACCAGAGAAATTTGAATGTAGTCTTACATAGTGTTGTAGCAGGATTGCAAGATCCCAAGTTGGTAGGGCATACAAATTTTGTCTTCATTTTGAGATCTTTTGTGGAGTCTTGCAAAGATTTGAATGAAATTCGATGTAGAAGAGGATAATTTAGACAAGGAAATGGAAGTTAAAGCTAACAGACAAAGGCTTCAAAAATTAGTAGCCCATGCTAAAGTTTTCTAGTTGCACACAGATGATGAGGATGATGTATTTGATGATGATTTTAGTGATGACAAAAATTTTTAATCTCCAATTGACAATATGGATGATTTTGTGTTCTTTTTTTTATCTAATGAGAGTGATGAAAGATTAAGTTTTAAGGAGATTTCAGAATCTTAATCAATCATTAGAATTTCACTATCAAGCAATTGCAAATGTAGTAATCAATCACAATGAAAAGAGGATAGGGAAATGGATGATTTTTGCCCCAAGTTTTAGAGAACTATGCTTGAACAAATATAGGAGAAAAGAAGTCACACTTCAGAGGAAATTGAGAAGTCCAAGTCATAGATAAATGATGAGATACCATCGACATCATGGGAAAGGTTTTCAGAACATGTAATGCTTGCATCACATTGGACAAACTATCTCAAGACATAATGGGTAGGGTTGTACCAGAAAATATTGTTGAATATCAATGAGCAAATGAAGGAGTTACAATTCTCTATAATCATCAGTGCTCAGTGTCAAAGTCCACAATGCTTGAATGGATTAAAAAGTTAATAGAAAAGATAGTCATTAAGGAGGTTAAAAGCATGTCTTTATGACAAAATATGAAGATAAATCAAACCTTGAGGAAAGAAAGTAGGGTAGCAATCTGATAAAAGTAGAAGGAAGATATAAGGTAAAAGGTGGATTGTGATGACAATATGACAAAGTTAGGATACGATGGAAATAGTGTTGTAGGTTTTTGAAAACACAATCATCAAAGGATGCAATCTCAAATGAACATGGACTTGATAACGCTTGGTCAAAAGAAGAAGAAAAGTGCATTCTTGAGCTATTAGATTTTCCAAATCTTAAAAAGCATCCAAGACTATATATTGGATGAGGAATTCATGAGAGCTTCTCCTCTCATTTCAAGTATATATTATTTTGGATCCCTTTTACTCATAAGCAAGCTAGCTTTTACCTAATATATTGATCATGAAAATGTACATTAGCAATAACTAGTAGCATGAATTGTTCCCACAAGCAAAGAAGAATATAGAATTGGTAAGGGAATATCACAAGTCTAAACTCATAAGAGAAAACCACCAAAAAGTATGTAAGTTGGACAAGGAAAAATCATCAAAAGGAATTGAGGAGATGACATCCAGCTTTGGAATGACAATGATAAGTCATCATACATAGAGTATAGCATGACAAAGAGGAGGAGTAGTTGCTGCAAGATCAAATAGACATGACAAAAACAATATCCAAGATATGTAATGATGTGATAGTCCATGGTAGAGGTATTTTGGACAGAGACTTGTTGGAAGTTGCTGATATGTGGTTGTCATTGATGTCAACACTATTGGAATTAATGTCTTTAAGGCTGTACATGTCGGGGATATTGAAAAAATTGTAATAAAATAAGTTGCAGGTTGTCAGTGATGCAGTGAAGTTCAGTTTAGCCATCATACTGTTTGCTAGCTCAATATATTGATGATTGGAGGTTGTGGATCAAAGGGTTTGTTGTCAAGTATATCTAGTTTATCCACGTTAAGTTTTAGAGATCCGCATGAAGATTTGATTGAGTTATGAGTATATGTGTTCTGACAGTATTTTTGTTGCTTCAGTTGGTGCTCCTAAAAGAAGATAATGTGATTCTAGTTAGTTGAGTTGTTGCAGATGCTTCTGTGGTGATTCATTATGCTCATGGATGTTTCTAGATCATGCTCTATCTGTGTTATACGTCCGCATTGATCGTTTTGCTCGTGATTGGTGATTTTCTTTTGCGTGTTCATGTTTTTCATGTTCATGGCTGACAGGGTGATTGTAGTGTGTTGTGGATCTTTGAGGCATAATTGTTTAAAGTGTTTTGGGTCTTCACTATGTTGTGGCTAACATTGGTTGATTCACATTGATAATTATTTATGTTTTAGGCTGACAGTTTATACACATTTTATATTTTGTTGAAGTCGACATTGAGATGATGTTATTCTTAGTTGCAGATATATATTTTCAATTGTTTATAGCATTTGAAGGCATGGTGCAAGTGATGTGCGAGTGTTGTGTGTGAATAATGTTCTAATATTTCGAAGGCAGAGGCAAAGTGTGAAGAAGAGTGAGCAGAGTTTATGTGCTTAACCAAAACTATAATCAAGATTAGCATATGCTATTTTCGTAGTTCAAAATCTTGCAAATGTAATTTGAATGTTTCTGTAAGACAATGTGTTTTCCTTTGGGTAGTAAGCCTTTTTGTATTTTGAGCAGTGAGCTCTAGGCAGTGTGTGTGAATGCATGTGCATTCCCCATTTATAATTCTTTTATATTTTTAACAGGGTATAATCTTGTGGACTAACCTCCACCATGGTTTTTCCCCTAACAAGGTTTCCACGTAAAAAATCTTAGTGTTATGTGTGTTTCTGATGTGGTGATGGTTTATGTTTTCATGTTTTTTTATTAGATCTGAGAATAAGTTTAATAAGTTAATTTCTGTGACAACTAATTCACCCCCCCCTCTCAGTTGTCTGCCCTTGTGTTGCCAACAAGACTTAGAAGTTGTTGAATAAAGAGCAAAATGTAGAGAAGATAAAAGGGGAGCTAAAATGATTGTGCAAATTAAAGCAACAAAATTTCAAGAAGACACATTGGTCAATAATCTTGCAAATGGACAATCTTGATAGGGCATTCAAAGACCATGACAAACATTTGTAGCAAGTAAGAGAAGATAGTCAAAACATAATGTGAAAGAGATGTGTTGTGCATATTTTGCACACACGCCCCATTGAAAGCAGGGACCCCCTCTTTTTCTTTTGCCTTCGTTTTTGACTCTAGGGGTAGTTTTCCTTTTGGATATGGGATCTTTCCATGATGCCTAAATCAATCACCAAGGTTTTATTGAGTTTGGAGAGGTTACGAAAATTTCACCGCGAGAAGTCGTAATGCGAATGTCATTGTCTCGGACTCAGACTCGTCCGGCTTCCCACCTCACGGCTTTCGCACCCTATTTTTTTGCATTATCCATTTCTTGAAAACTCAAAGTTTGTTTGGATTCGTGCCTTGGTACTTTCATTTACCATGTGTCTGAATTGATGAAACTTAGATTTGCTAGGTATCTGGCCTTGCGGGAATTTTGTGCGGGTATGCCATCGACAGGCGCCGACCCGCCGGCTTTCACATTTGGCTTCTCCGCATTGTTTCAGAATTGACAGATTTAGTGATTTCTTTGCTTGGATTGATGCATTCAATGATTCAAGGCTAAACTTGCATGATTTGGACTGATTCATTATGTTTTGAGGTGTGCGGGGGATTTAAGTGTGGATGTCGTCATGCAGGTTTCCATCCATACAATGCCATTTTTATGGCACCAATCTACACGGCTCCTGCCTCATCAGGTTCTGCAAACGGCATTGTCACCCCTCATTCCCGTAGCCTACTCTTTTCCTCAAATATTACAAATGTCCCCCATACCAATTAACGATTCGAGCTTAGTAATAAATTGAGTGGTAGTTAAATCATGTGTGAAGGATGTTGGATTGCGAGGGTCGAGGAGTATTGGAATCCATCCAAAACATGTGGACTTTTGACCTTGCAGAGGGACTTATCGCCGACATAGAGGCATCTAAACGCTAGCTTCCGGTGACTTCTTTCCCACATTCCATTTTGCGAACTCTCAGTGTGCGGATGCTGTTTACTTTCACGACATCCAAATGAAATTTTAATAACGGCTTCCTGCACCGTTCGACCCGCAATCCAATTGTTTCCACAAAACTCTATTACTCATAATCTACGCACCTTTGAATGATAACAGAGTGCATATTACGGGATTGCTTCTATGGCGTGACTGTCCATTACCCTTTGCAGCAATCAAGCCGCCAACATTTATAAGGATGTAACAATATTTAATCACTAAGGATCTGTTCACTGGAAGTTTGCATTGCCCACTTTGAAATGCGTGTGCGGGGTCTTCTTATTATAGGATCATGCTCAATACTTATGTAGATGTTGCAACATTTCTCTCCCTGATAAACTAACTTCTGATCTCTAGAGATTCAATAATAGATTTCAGAGGTTGATGGGGTAAATTAAGTCATTGGGAGCATTGATTCGAATAGAAATTCATAGAGCAAGCATTTTGAAGTTTTCGGGGGCGGGATTGTTTGTTGCTAATGCCACTCGCTCCTAAGTCGGTATTCTAGCATAATCATATGGCATTTCCATAACGACTTTCTGCACTATATTTCCCGCATCAAGACTTTGCGAACTTTCACCTTGCGGAAGTTGTCGTCTACTAAGCTGTCCGAACGACATGCTCATCACGGTTTCTCGCACCCCGTCTTCCACGTTACTACCTTCCGCAGATGGCACCGGGCCCCTTCATTCCTGCATCCTGCATATTATCATTACTTCATCCTTCAATGTCTTAGGGCAGGCAGAATATCGGCATCCTGGTGCGAGCTATGGATAGGGGTCTGCAGGTATTGGCATAGATAAAGCCATTCGTGTTTTCCACGTTGAGTTATACGTATGATCTACTCGTGGCTCACAGCTCGGTCATGGTTAGCAGTCATAACCAGCGTCTTAGAAAATGGCATGAGCATCTACCAAAGCATAGTGCTAACAAGAATATTAAGAGATGTTGCAGTTGCAACCCACACGACATGCATACAAAAGTGTGGAATCATATGGATGGTGTGAGAACTGTCATCTGATGGAATGCAAATTGGGATACATGCATATAATTTGATGAAAATGCTTTGAAACTTTCAAAAAGTATTCACTTGGTAGTTGCGACGACAAACTTACAGCCTTTGAAAGAACTTTCCTTCACCTGTTCTTCGTGAGAAATTGAAGCAGAGTATATGTATCCATCGAAGCATGAAGGAGAGGGGAATATTTTTCAGACCTTATGGTTGTGAATGCTCTCGCTGACATGCATGCATAATGTGGAAAGGCAAAAGAGACGCGGTGACTGTTTGAACAGAATGCTTCAAAGAAGATATCATCTCATGGAATGCAATGATTGCTGGATAAACATAATGTGGATCTATTTTGAATAGGTTTTAAAAATCTAATTCCAATATTTTGCTCTAGATACTATTACCCTACAAGATTTTCATGCAAAATACAAAGCATTAACTACCATAACATGTTACTTTAAGCTCCACGATACAAGCACTACATGAGAAGTTGCAGTTACAAGTTCCCGTGAAGAAATACATGCAAATTGTGAATGCATAGATAGGTATTTTATCGAGCAAGTTGTGGAGTGACATGAAGAAGGAAAAGGAGGGCAAAGTCTATGCAGCCCTCAAAACGGCATGGCATGTGGGCTCCTGCATCCATGGTCATAAACGTCTGTGCAACTCCAAACCTGCAACTAATGGTAGATTGATTAGTACTGTCAGTTGACCAAGTTGTTCATTTAATACGAATTCTCCTTCCTGCCGCAAGAAAACAATATTAATGGGAGGTGGAAAATTTAATCGTCAAAGGAAAATTTAATTCTTTGAAGTATAATGCAAAGGCAGCGTGTATAAACTAATTGAATTATTATTTACCTAATAAAATATTCCACCTAGTAAAATCAATAACTAATTGAAATATTATTTATCTAATTAGTTATAGATTTATAAAACTATAACTAATTGAATTATTTTTTACCTCATTAGTTAAATAATCAAATATTCCACCTAGTAAAATCAATTGAATAAATATAAAATTAGTTATCAAAATTAAATATCAATTGATATTTTTATTCAATTAGTTATTTTAAAAATATTTGATTATTTAATAATAATTAATTAATTGAATTTTAAAATAAATTAAAATAACTTAAATAATTTAATCTTTATTCACCCAACTTAGTTAAATAATCAATTGATTTTTTTTTTGGTCGGTAAGAGATTGTGGACATGGGGTCCACTCCCATATAGAGAAATAAAAAATAATAATCGCACTAGCCCTCTGATAGGGGTGCACACAAAGGTTCCCAACTGGGAACAATCAAACCCAAAGTAATTGATGTCGCTTAAATTAGCATATCCTAAACTAAACAACAATCAAACCCAGATTGATGTCACTTACAATAGCATATCCTAAACTAAACAAAACGATTGATCTTGCTAAAATTATGATACTCCATTATCCCCCTTCTTTGAAGATCTCGCAGTCGACTGATGTGGTGGAATATATTTCTTTATTTTTACTTCTGTCTACACTTGAGTCTGTGGTTGACCAATCCCTTCTGGGCTTGCCACACACACCGAAGTTTCTTTGGGCTCTATTGCAACGTTGGGTAGAATAGAGCACCTCACCTCCAAATTCTGGGACCCAACCAAACTTGTAGAGTCCAAGGATTGAATTATTGAAGTCTCAAAAGTGTCCTTAGTAAAGGGACAATGCAGTTTTTCAACCCTTTTCAAACAACAAGAATCGCTCTACTGGGGAAAATTTTGATTTTCCTTTGAGAATATTTCATTAATCGTCTCTGTATTTTGCTTACTGTTAATCTTCTTTGAGGGATCTGTATCTTGCTTGGGAGAGTTCATTACCGAATAACGATTGGGGGAGGAATCCTTCCACCAAGAGTCCACTCGTTGTGGTGGAGATTTGACAATTGGACACTTAGTTGCAATATGCCCAGTTTGATAGCATCTCCTACACCTGAAAACTAAACCTTCATAATCCAATGACTATTTCCAACATTGACCATTAGCTCTCAAAATAATTTTAGCCAGAATATCCTTAGAGATATCCAATTGCACTAGAATCCTTGCATAAGTTGTGTGGATGAATTGCTTTGAATTGGCATCTGTAGTCATAAAATTGCCCACCGAGTTTCCAATTGCTGCAAAACATGATTCAAACCAAAAGTGGAGGGGAAGATTTGGGGGGCGAACCCAAATTGGCAAAATTGAGAAAGATTTTGTAGATGGTTCAAAATTTGGATGCCATGGTTTTAGTTGCAACAAATTTCCCTCCCATAGCCAGACATAATCGAGAATGTTGTTCTTGTCTTTCTTGCAATCAAATACTACAATGAAAAAACCCTTTGCATAGGGGTAAATTTCTATATCTCCGTCCATGAGAGGTAGCCAGGATTTAGAGATCCAATTATGGAGATCAGGAAGACTGGGCCAATGATGGGCGAACTGACCAATTAAACTTTGCTTTGAGAAAAAATCTTCATTTTCACGCAGTTCCTTTGACAAGGAGGCATTGAACACCAACGACAAGGGAGCATCAGAACATTGGATAAAACGCCTGGTGTCTGCATTAACCTTTTGATTTTGTGGAAGTGACAAAGGGGGAGACAAACCAGACTTGGCTACTTCCAAAAAGGAGGGCTTAAGCCCCACAACACCCCGCCCAGAAGGAGGAGACCCAGATGCCAGCGTAAGAAACGTTTGCCCCGGCGCAGCAGGCCCACCGGAGCCAACACGACCTGCAGAAACACCATCAAAACCTGATAGTGGTGGTGAAAGGAGGGTAGAAGGAATGGAAGCCAGGCCAATTGCATCACCCAGAGAAGCCACAAAACCATTCGAAGCAAAATAAGCAGCGACCAAAAGAACAAGAGAACCCACAAACGCATTGTATAACCCTGGATTAATGGTAGCCAATGAAACATGATTCCCATGTCGTGACGAAGAGTTGCAAACCCCAACTGCAGAAGTCCCATTGGAAACCAAATCGAGCAGAACATCAACGTGAGAAGAAACCCTAGCTCTAGGAAATTTCATAGTTTTCAGCATGTTCGACAGTTCCCTAATAATCAATTGATTTTACTAGGTGTTTAATTTACTAATATAAATAATTTATGTTCATTTTAAAACTATTAATAATTATATGTGCTAATTATGTTTAAATTTTTTTATTGATTTTACTAATAGTAGATATGATTAAAACAGTGAATATGAAACTAGTTTAAATTGAATTAAACTATATTATAGGTGGATAATTACTTGAATTAATTACTTATAATAAAATATACATAAATTAATTAATTACAGACATACTTAATAACTTAATTCCATAATAATATTTTCTTTTCTATCTATTAATTATTTAAAATATACAATCAACTATTAAACCATTTTAATTCACTAATTTAAATTATCCACCTAGTTTTATAAAGTATTTAGGTAAATAGGTGATAATTTAGGTAAATCAATGAGTAAATAGGTAAATTATTTCTATCATTTTATCTATTTACCTATCTTAAAGATAATTATTAATAAATCTTTAATATACCTATTTTCCTATTTTAGAATTACTTATAGTTTTATACTATAAGATTAGAAAAAATTAAAGATTAACTTATAAAATAATTCTAAAATAGGTAAGTAAAGGTTTTATACAATGGTGTGCTTTATGTCTATTTTAAATATTTTTATTTATTAATAAATTATTAATTTTACAATATAAATATTTGGGAAAGATAGTAAATATTTTTGGTTGAGTATAAAATGATGTCAAAATTTCAATTTTTAAATATATAAAATGATTAGAAGATATTATGTTCATATTTCAATGTGTATGTTTATTAAACATTAATATATAAAAATTACATTAAATAAATGATAATTGGTGAAAAAAGTTGGAAACCTAAAATAAGTAAATTCTCTATGCCAAAAATAGGTCAATTTCCAAATTTCTCATGCACAATTTGATTAAAGATTTCAATTTTATTTAATAAAAGAAATTAAAAATTATGTAGAAATTCAAAAACATAAAGAACACCACCATTAAAATTCTAGTTTTACTTATTGATTTTTCAATTATCATATATTGTGTAAGTAATTATCATTGATATTTTCTTTTCTTTCTATTTTTTAATTTTTTGACAATTTCAAAATCATAAAAAACAACTCTTTATTAACTATTTTTAAATATAATCTAATTTATTATTTAACAATTAAAAATTAATTTTGACCAATAAAACAATACATCTTAGTTAAATTTAATAAATGTAGCTTCATAAGTTAGTATATTCAGATTTTTTTTTATATATAACACAATGTTAAAATTAATTACAAATATTTCTCCAATTATATTCTCGTAGATATGTTTCTTAATGAAAAATGAATAAGAAAAAAAGACTTGTAGAGATATACAATCAACATATTTTAGGTTTCCAACTTTATTCAACAATTATCATTTATTTAATGTAATTTTTATATATTAATGTTTAATAAATATACACATTAACATAATAACTTCTAATGTTGCAGCCTATCATGGTCTTAAGTTGGCACAAATCAAAGGCTATAGGAAAGTTTGGCTGGAGGGTGATTCTTTGAATATCATTAATAATTTGAAAAGTTGTGTTCCCCCTTCTTGGACTATTGAGTCTTTGATAAGGGACTCCATTGATATTTTGAATTCTTTTGATGATTATTACATCTCTCACATTTTGAGAGAGGATAATGGTCTAGCGAACATCTTCGCTAATATTGGAGTTAGAGAGGATAGGGAATGGGGTTTGAATGACCCTCTCCCTATAGAGGCAATAGAAACTATTAACTATGATGGCTGATTTTAATTTACTTAAGTTCTCATTATGGTTGGCGGCATGCATGTCTTTCTTCACATGGTCGATTATTATGAGAAAGGATGGTAAGCCAGATTTGAATCAAGCGAATGGTATGAGGGTTGGGTGTCGTAGGGAATGAAACTCTATGTTCTTAATTCTCCTCTGCCTCATTTCAGTTCTCACATGGATTTTGGGCACTCCTAGCATTGTTTTCCAGAGTTTTCCTTTCACTAAGTTTAGAGTTCTCAAGTCGTTACCTTCTACTAACTTTGTCGATATGGGTGGAGATAGAAATCGAGTCGAACCCTTCTCGTGTGAAGCTGCCAAGAAGAAGGAGGTTTAGCAGGTGTTGGAGAAAGGAGGGTTAACTCCTTACTTGGAGAAATTAAATGGCAATAATCCTCAGGTCATGACGCTATTTTCTAAGGGATGGAATGATAGGGTGTTGAAGCTATATGGAATAGAGTTTGATGTCAATGAAGAATTTATAGCTAATATTACTGGAATGGCCATGGATGGTATGAAAGTTTTTAGAGATAAAAAGGAGTCGCAGAACGCTATGCAAATCTTCTTCAAGGGAGATGAAGCTAAGGATTTGAGGACTGCGAGGAGTGGAGGCTACCAAAGAAGCTCTCTTAAGGTGTTGTGGGGAGATGTTGCAGAAGAGCTAATGCATTTTATTACCTTGGAAGGGTGCTTCTCAGTGGTAAATGCATACCATTTCATCTTTCTTAATCACTTTTGACATAAGAAAAGGATTTGCTTTCCTTATCATCTCCTAATGTCTCTAGATTCGAGTCTTAAGGATCACAAGAAAAACCTTAAAAATCCCATTTTGCATGTGGGGTTAATCCTCCTTATTTTTGACTATGCAAAAACCTTTGAGGTGGCTAAGCCAATTGCTACCCCGAAGGGTAAATAGTCTAAGCCTGTGGAGGAGTATGAGACTGCCTCTGAAGAGGAACCAACCAACAAAAAAGCGAAGAAAAGTAAACTTATTTTAGAAAAAGAGTCGGATTCAGAGGAGGATGTGGACTTTGTCCCAAATTCACTTGCTTCTTTGGAGGTGGGTCCTCAATCCCCTACCGTTGAAAAAAGGGGAGTCGTATGTTAGTGAGGGCTATATGACTTGTAGTGATGAGGTGGCTATTGATTTTTCGAGAAGGGGTGTGAAGGAGAAGAATGATTTGTATGGCGAGGCTTCTTTGCCGCCCCCTATAACCAAGCAAAAGAAGGAGTCATAGGAGGGAAGTAGGAAGAAACGGGTTCTGAGGATTGCGAGTCAAATATTGGAGAGGGACTTTCCTCTAACTTTAGTGGGTGGTCTCGATGTTGATGACTCTCTGAGTGTTAAGTCGGACCTGCAGTAGAAAGATAAGACTGGGGTTGTTGGTGTTGTTGTGGATACCCAGGATGCAAAATTGGAGAGGTTGAAGAAGAGAAAGGCTGTGGTGGAGGAGATTGTGAGCTCCATCCACAAAATCAAGACTCTGGTTGCTGTTGGGAAAGGTAAGGAAATATTTGCTGGTTAGGATAAGGTTAGCTCCTCTGAGGAGGAAGATGCTTTGGGGAAGGGAGATTTTAATATTGATAGAGAAGATATGTCTGATGTGCTAGGAACTACTCGTGAGGGTTCCATTGTTTTGTTCAAGCTGTTTAAATGGTTTTTTGATGAACTCAATAAAACTAATGTCAAAGTTAGGAGTGTGGTGAGTAAGGCTAAGGAGTCCGCTATCCAAAACCAAATAAATAAATTGTTTGATTCCTTAAACACTGTGGCAGAGGAAACTCTTAAAATGAAACAAAATCTGGAAGGTAGAATCCTCACCCTTGAGGATCAAATGGAGAAAATTTGGGCTACTATGATGAGGGGTGGGGAGGTGTCTAAATTTGTTGGTACATTTGATTCTACTGGTGTGATTCCTCCTATGGTTAGTGCCAAGAAGCATAAAGAAAGTGCTCATGTTGAAGAGATTGATGTTGTTGATAAGTTGATGGAGGAGGAGGGTGTTGCTAAGAAGGGTGAGGAGAAAGGTATTGTTTTGATTACTGAGGTGAATATAGATGGACCTGGTGCTAGGACTAGAAACAAGATCAAAGCTTAGGTTGGGGCATCTGGTAAAGAAATGTCTGATGTTTTGGATGATGCTCAGAAGGTTGCGGCAAGTGACGTGGAGGCGACAGATATTTTGAAAAACATGTAGTGCTGCTGGTTGGGGTCCTCCTTTTTGGCTGACTTTTTGTTGTTGGGTCGCTATTGTTGGGATGATTTATGCTTAGTGTTGTTTTCTTAAGTTTTAGTTGCTTTCTGTTGTAAAGGGTTTTGGGCCCCTTCAAAACCTATATTTTACCTCTAATAAAAAGCATAATAACTTCTAATCATTTTATATATTTAAAAATTGAAATTTTGACATCATTTTGCAAATTATATGACATATCTTATAAAAAATAATTATTTAATCATTTTGTACTCAACAATTTAAAATATTTAATAGCTTTCCCAAATATTTATATTGTAAAATTAATAATAATTTATTAATAAACATATTTGTTAGAAGATTAATCTTTACTTGGCAAAGGTTATTCTTTAATTGTAATTTTTTTATTAACTTGTAGGAATATTCCAAAGGAATCCTACAAGTCTTTTGTCTTTGTCATCTCACACATGTGTGAGGATGACTTATTTTTAATTCCTTTATTAAGGAATATTTGTAACCACCTCCTTAAGAGGTGACACTTTGCACACACATAGATGAATGGTGGCATTCATTGAGTTAGGAGTTACATTCTAACTCCTCCTTCTCACCTCTACTTATTGAGGTGCCTCTCCTCTCATTCTTCAAGACTCATGCAAGCAAGCTAAGGCTGAAGCTCTCTCTCTTTGTATTATTCTTTAGGCATTTTGCCTCCATTCATAATATTGGGGTTTTTTCTTGTTTTTTCCCTTAACAAATTCTTGTGTCTCTCTTGCTTTGGTGGTGTTTGGTTTGGCTACTTCAATTTATTTGGTAATCTCTTTCCTTCAAACAATTGCTCTTTATTAGTACTTTCCATTGCTCTTTTTTATTTCCTTTCATGGTATCAGAGCTTGGTATTACTAATATTTTGTGAGCTACATTGTTGAAGGTTTACCAGATTTTTCAACACACCATTGGAGGCACTCAAAGAGAAAAAGAGAAGAGCCAAAAGTCTAATCTTGTTTTTTGTTTGATATATTTTTCTAACCATTGTGCAGGATTTCTTATCTAAATATTTCTAAGTTTTTCAAATTTCAATTTTGTGCAATATATTTTGCATGCATGATTTATTTATTTATTTTTGCAGAAAAATTTAAAAATCCATTTTTTGCATATTAAAATTTTTGTAAAAAATCAATTTTTTTAGGGGCTGTAACTCTAGTTCAGAAATTCTTTTTAGAAAAAAGCTAATCTATTTTTTTTGCAAATCTGTATATTAGATCTGTAAAAAAAATCCATTATAATTTGCATGCATGTTTATTTTTTTGCAGATTTTTAGAAACCCTCAAATAAAGGATTATAGTTCAGTCTTTTTAAAAAAAAAAATTATTTCTGTATGTCATAATTTGCATGTTCAAATTTCTGTAAAAAAATCAATTTCTGTAAATAAATTTGTTTTTTTTTACGGATCTAACCCTAGTTCCAATTTTATTTTATTTTTTAAAAAAAGACTAATCTGCTTTTTGCAAATCTCTAAAAAAAAAATCTCTATATTCTACATATTTGCATCTTTGCATGTTCGAATTTCTGTAAAAAAATTAATTTTTTTTAAGCTCTAACCCTAGTTTAGAAATCTTTTCAAATAAATCAAATAAATCTTTCTTTTTCAAACTTGACTTCTTACAGAAGTTTTTTTTTAAATAATAAATAAATATCTAAAACCCAAATTTTTATTCATACAGTAAATAATAAATTTTTGGCAATCATGTCAACTTTAATTCCTGAAATTAAATTAAATTCTTCTAACTATCATTCTTGGAAAACTCATATGCTTTATTTTTCGGTTTAAACATCTTTTAGATGTAGCTACAGATCTTAAATCTAAACCAGGTTCATCTGCATCCAAAGATGAAATCGAAAAATGGAATCTCAAAAATGAAGAAGCCCTTGGCCTCATAGGTATCTCCATGTCCCCTGAACTTTATGTTCACATTGGGACATGTACAACTGCCTATGAAGCATGGGACAAACTCAAAACAATTTATGATAGTACAAATGAATCAAGAAAAATTCAAATTCAAGATCAACTTTAAGATTTGAGGTATTGTGATTTTAAATCTATGGATGAATTTTTATTGAAATTTGATGCTTTAAATAGTCAATTGGATGGTTTAGGAGTTAAATTAGATAATCTTAGATTAATTCATCTTATTCTTAAAAAGTGTCTTCCTAGACAATTTCAGCAATTCATTACTAATATTCATGCTCAATTAGCTATTCCTTCTTTAGCTACTCAATTAACTTATGATATTTTTCGTGATTTATTAAGACAAGAAGAGGCTAAGTTAATTCAGTTTGGTACTCTTAAGTCTAATGAACATGCTTTCTTATCTAATCATAAGCAAAATTTTAAACCTCATTATAATAATGGCAATGATCCTAGAGAGTTTAACTCTTCTAAGAGACCACATTGCACTTATTGCAATAAGGATGGTCATTGGCAAAATACTTGTTTTAAAAAGAAAAATGAGAAAAAACATATGAATCAAAATAATCAACAGTTTCATAACAATGGTAATCAATCTAGACGTGCTTTTACATGTAGTTTTAATGTTTCTAAACCTTTTGAATGGGTTAATGATTCAAGTGCATCTCAACATGTTACTTCACATAAATAGTTTATTTTTTAAATAACTTCACAAGTATTTTATTATTGGACTTGATCAACCCAATAATAGTGTACTTGTTTTTACTCAATTATATTTGGAATATGAAAAGGGGATATTCATGTAGTCATGAATGCATGAATATCATCTTAAATGACTTATTTATACTTAATAATTATTCTCTTCATAGCATGCATTTCCCATTATTCCATCACAATTTTTTTTATAATTATTATTATTTTATAACTTAAGGTGGATTGATTTGTGGCTTGAGAAATTATCATTCTCTCTACCTAAGTCTTGATCTATTACAATATTTAAAACAAATCTAGTGTTTCCTTCTCAACTACAATTATGTTGTTTTGAAAAAGGGAATTTGATATTTTATTGTGTCTCATTAATTTGATATTGGGCCTTATTGGTCAATTTGTCTTTTTGATGGATTTATTTCATCTATATATTTTTGAAAATTAAAAGCTCATTGGAGTATTTGCCTTCTTGATGGATTTATTCCATCTATATATGTTTTGCAAGTTAATCACTTTATCAAGTCTCAATGGAGCCTTTACATATAATTTTTGTGCTAGTCACATTTGCAGTAATGTTGCATAGGGAGCCCTATCTATAATGAATCATATATTTTATCAAGTCTCATTGGAGTTTTTTTTTGGGACCCATGGAAAATATTTCCATCCACTTTGATGGTATGCACTTACTTATTTATGTTGAACTTAGATCTATTTTCTTAATTGATGGGGATCAAGTTCTTGAAACTTTTATGTTTCATTATTTTTTTTGAAGGCAATATGGTTTTTATACCATTATTAGGACTATTGATATTGATTTTTTTTTACTAAGGAACTATGGGTTTTTTTAAAAACCATCTTTAGGACTAATTTTCAAAGTCCTTTATTATTAATCTTGACACAATTTCCCTTTACATTACAACAAATGGTGTAGTGAGAGGAAACCTAGAACTATTATTGCTATGTCTAGATATATTGACATTTTATAATTTGGGTTATCCTTTCTTTCTATCTCATGGTTTCATTAAAAGTAAAAATGATCCAAATTTATATATTAAGCATAGTGAAATGATATTGTGATTATTATTTTATATGTTGATGATTTAATTGTCACTTCTAGTTCTAACATTTTGCTTAGTGATGTTAAGTCTCAACTCAATCAACAATTTCAAATGAGTGATTTGGGCCTATTACATTATTATTTTTATGCAAAATTGGAAAACACCTAAAGTGTTGGATTGGTTTCTAGATTTATGTCTAAACCACAAAAAACTCATTTTAAAGTTGCAAAAAGAATTTTAAGATATGTTAAAGGCACTCTTAATCTTGGTCTCTTTTACGATTCAAATTGTGATTTTTCTATAAAAGGTTATACTAATTTAGATTTAGGAGGTGGTCCCAATGATGGGAGATCCACTTGTGGTTATTCTTTCTTTGTTGGATCAAGTGCAATCTCATCGAATAGTAAGAAACAACAATCTACTTCTCTTTGTTCTACAGAAGCTGAATATAAAGGTTGTACAAATGCATCTAAAGAAGCATTATGGTTAAGAAGATTACTTGAAGACTTGGGTCTACCTCCAAAGGATGCTACTCCTTTATATTGTGATAATCAAAGTGCTATTGCTTTGGCAAAGAATCCAATTTTTCATGCAAGGACCAAGCACATTGCTCTTCAACATCATCTCATTAGAGAGCAAATTGAAGACAAGCAAATTTCTCTTTTGTATTGTAAAGGTGAAGATCAAGTTGCAGATATTCTCACCAAAGCTCTTTGTAAAGATAAATTTCTCTTCCATTGTAAAAATCTTGGATTACAACCCATTAAAGGGTTTGATGTAACCTCCCCAAGTAAAGCTTAAGGGGGGATGTTAGAAGATTAATCTTTACTTGGTAAAGGTTATTCTTTAATTGTAATTTTTTATTAACTTGTAGGAATATTCCAAAGGAATCCCTACAAGTCTTTTGTCTTTTGTCATCTCACACATGTGTGAGGATGACTTATTTTTTAATTCCTTTATTAAGGAATATTTGTAACCACCTCCTTAAGAGGTGACACTTTGCACACACATAGATGAATGGTGGCATTCATTGAGTTGGGAGTTACATTCTAATTCCTTCTTCTCACCTCTACTTATTGAGGTGCCTCTCATCTCATTCTTCAAGACTCATGCAACAAGCTAAGGCTGAAGCTCTCTCTCTTTGTATTATTCTTTAGGCATTTTGCCTCCATTCATAATATTGGGGTTTTTTCTTGTTTTTTCCCCTTAACATTCTTGTGTCTCTTGCTTTAGTGTGTTTGGTTTGGCTACTTCAATTTTTTAATCCTCTTTCCTTCAAACAATTTGCTCTTTATTAGTACTTTCCATTGCTCTTTTTTTCCTTTCAATATTTAAAATAGACATAAAGCACACTATTGTATCTTTTATATTTTCATAATTATTTTTAAAAAATACTTCATTTACTCATTACTCAGTTAAAAAAATTGGCATACTATGTATGTAGCATTAGAATTTTTCTTAGACCACACAAACTTAATATTTCCCCCTTTGTACACATGGTAAAAAATGTCGCCCTTGTACTATACTCCAAAGAATTAAATTTTCCTTTGATGATTAAATTTTAATTTCCACCTCCCATTAATATTGCTTTTCCTGCGACAGGAAGGAGAATTCACATTAAATGAACAACCTGGTCGGCCGACAGTACTAATCAATCTACTGTTAGTTGCAGGTGTGGGGTTGCACTAACGTTTATGGTCATGGATGCAGGAGCCCACATGCCATGTCGCTTTGAGGGTTGCATAGCCTAAGTTGCTAAAAAGGAGGGGGATGCGATTGTAGTTTCTAGATACATATTTAAACCAACCTTCTTCATTCGAGGATTGTACGTATTAGAAGTTGTGGAAATTAAATTGTCATTTGCGAAGATCAAACATGAAGACACCGTGAACCTCTTAGCCACCCTTTTGGCTCAGTCGAACGACATTTCTACTCTCATTCCTCACAAATGGCGTATACCCTGCTCATCCCTACCTTCTTTATATTTTTGCAAGTGCAAGAATATTCTCTGCAAAAGTCGTTCTTCATCATACCTCCGCAAATGACATTTTTACACGACGCACCCGCACGTTATCTTTACAGGTGGCATAAAGCACCTCTAGACCCACAATAACATCCACATTTTGAGGGAGATGTTTGCATACGTTGTGAGTATTGTGGGGGCATCGATGGATATTATAATGGCGGGCTCATAATTTTCATGGACGCAAAATCAACAACAAAGGCGTCATTTCTTGAAAAGCTCACAACCCTTCACCTAAGCAAGTGAGATATCAGGGCTATGATGAAGAGAATGTGTGAATTAAATAGGCCAACAATGCAAACCATATAAGGGTCTTCTAGCATAGTTTTCAATGGCATATTACCACTGATTATCCCCAATGCATTTCTACTGCTCTGATCGTTGCTGCGAGTTTTAGGCTAGGCTTATTCAACACACTCTAAGGGTACACTCCTACCCCATTAAATTGCACACTTCTCATGACCTTTCCCATTTTCATTTTCATATTTGTGTTCGTCGTTTTCGTTTCGTTCGCGTTCATTGTTTGGGGTCATTTCAATCATTGTTTCCAACATTATATTGCTGTGAAAGCTATAAAACCTGTTAAAACCTGTAGAATTGGCCCCTGTCTGGAAATTTTCATTGGCGATTATGCAAATGAGCATGCCTTGTAATGTCTGGATGGATCTTTTCATTTCTGTCTGCTGTTTGAAAGAGTTTGATTTTTTAATCACATATGCCTTGAGTGAGAAAATGCAAGGGACAAGGAAATTATAAAATATGAATTCAATGCATCACTTATCACATAACACATGAAACTATGGTCAAAACATATAGAAAAATTCATTATTATTTTTAAAAAACCACTTCTAGAACATTACTCTTAGTTTTTGAATTTTTAAGATTTTAATAATTACAGACAATAAATTATTAATAATTAATATTATTAAAAATAAATAAATAAAACTTTTAAATAAATTATGAATAATTAATAATATTAGAAAATCTAGTTCATCCATGAAACAATGTATAAAACAATGATTAAAAAATATTAATAACACTTTGCTATATTTAATAATAGCCTTTTTTCTTTTGTGATGTCAATTTCGAGAGTGACAATTTATTAATAATTAATATTATTAATATTTTTTAAAAAAAATCTTTTTATTTTTACTTTTTATTAATAATTAATATTATATTATTAAAAATAATTAAATAATTTTTTATTTATTTTTAATAAAAAGGGGTAAAAACTTTACTGAAAATCAGAAGAGAACATTACAGCCAAAATAAAGGGAGCAAGCCCCAAAAATCAAAAGAATCAACCAAGAAAGAACAAGAACAAAATCAACTATTTTCTAGTATCCTTCTATCCTCTTCAAGGAACCTATCCAAATCCTATCGTAACTCAGGGGAAACCTGCATCCAATCCTCAATCCTCCAGCCAGTATCATGCTCAGAGGCCCATTTAGCCAAGTAGTCAGCAACCTGATTCCACTCCCTCAGGATATGAACAAAAGAAATAGCCTCCATCCTAGAGCTAACCTGAAGAATACGCTGAACAACTGAAGCCAACTGCCAATTAATATCACCCATCTTTCTTTCATTCAACAAATTAATCAAAATCTGTGAATCAGCTTCACAAATAACCTTTTTCCATCCTAAGGCAAGGGCCTGCTCCACATCATAAAGAATCGCCAAGCCCTCCATGAGATTAACAGTCTTCTCCCCTTCATGAATAGAGAAAATGAATATCACTGAACCCCCAGAATCCCTACCGACCCCACCAATCCCAGCAAGCCCAGGATTACCTCTAGAAGATCCATCAGAGTTGATCTTCAAGACTCCAGTTGGAGGAGGTAACCACCTACCCATTCGTTGCACTCTCCTGGTCCCATGCCTACTTCTCCTTGAACCACCAGAAGAAGAATGTATCCCCTGAAGCCCAATCTATCCACCAACTTAGCATCCCCTTTCCCTAAGGGGAAAAATACTTCACTCTTGGCCACAACCGACTCCTGTATCATACCTAATATACGCATCCACACCTACTGAACCACCAATTTAATGTCGCAAAATATCCTGCGATTCCGCTCCGACCAGATTTTCCAAAGAAGAAAAGAAGGTCCAACGTACCAAACCTCCTGCAAAAAGGAGGCCAACGAGGGGGGTCTTCCCATACTATCCCAAAAATCCACCAACGAGGAAGCATGAACACAAGGTTGCTTCCAAACCTCCCACCACCAGTGCCAAAGTTGCACAACAAAGGGACATCAGAAGAACAAGCGTGAGGAATCCTCTTTCTCTTTCCCACAGAGAACACAAACCGAAGGCCCCTGGAAACCGTGCTTACGAATGTTATCCCAGGTCAAGCACCTATTCCACGCTAAAGTCCACACAAAGCAATTACACTTAGGCCATGATAGCTTACTCCACACCCTCTTCCACCACTGAACCTCCACCCTAACCAAATTTTGAGCCAATAACACCTGATATCCACAAGCAACAGAGTAAATCCCCTTGGGATTGTGAGCCCAAGCAATAATATCCTCTTATAGTAGAGAGCTACAATGTATACTGCAAAGAATCGTGTGAAGCTCAACCTTGCCATCCTCCTTGCCCAATTCCAGCCACTGAGTTGGATCCTTCCAACAAGCCCTCTCCAACTAACCATAAAAAGAGGTCTTAAAGTCACTCACCCTAGACCAACCAGCCGCAAGAAATCTCTGACTCAAAGGAAGCAAGTGAGGAAACTAAGAGATAAGCGAAGGGAAACCATCCCAAGAGTTTGACCAAAAAAGAGCTTTCGAACCCTGTCGAAAGATCCAAAATAATCCTTCCTTAATGAGTTGCGCACCCTTCTGAAGATTACTCCAAATCACCGAACCTTTCCTTTCAAAAGGGTACCTAAGGAGATCATGTCGAGGGACACCAGGGAAATACTTATGAGATAATATCTTGGCCCACAACTGATCTTTCTCCACACACCATCGCCAAAAAATTTTAGCAGCCACAACCACTCCGAACAAAGTAGATTGACGAAGACCCAAACCTCCATATTGCTTTGGACTACACACATCTTCCCACTTGACCAGGCTCCACTTGGAGGACGACAAGTTTCCAGCCCATAAAAACTATCTTTCAAGAGAATCCAACTCCTTAAGAAACCCCACCGGAGCCACCTAAAGCATACATCTGTAAGTAGGGAGAGCTTGCACAACTGACTTAAGAAGTTGAACCCGCCCAACAAAAGACAACCATCTATGTGTCCAATGATTGAATTTCATCTGAAACTTATCAATGATATTCTGCCAAGAGCCCTTGGGAAGACAACCAATAGAAATTGGAATTCCCAAATACGTAAAAGGGAGAACCCCTATTTGAAACCTCAAAATATTAGCAATTCTTCTCTGAATGGGGGCAGGCGTATTGAAGAAGAAGATGGAAGACTTATCCTCATTAATCAATTTCCCCAAAACCACAAGGTAAACATCCAACAACTGTCTCAAAAAAGTAGCTTCCCTGACAGTAGCCATCCCCATCAAGGTCGTATCATCAACAAATTGTAAATGAGACTACGAAGGTAAATCTCTGCCCCAATGCCAACCCTGAATGATGCCCAACCCAACATTTATTTTCAGCAAATGGCCAAGACCTTCAGCAAGAAGGAGAAATAGGTACGGGGAGAGAGGGTCCCCTTGGCGAATCCCCCTAGAAGCCCCAAAATTTTTAAAATGATTACCATTTATCAAAACCAAGAAGGATACTGAAGTAACACAACTCATAACCCATTGGATCCATTCCTCACAAAACCCAAAAGCAACAAGGATCTTCTGAAGGAAGGACCATCTAACCCTATCATAGGCCTTAGCCATATCCAGCTTAATGAACATTGCCTTCTCATGGGAACTGGCCATGGAGTGGATGGTCTCAGTAGCAATAACAACCCCATCCAAAATTTGACGACCCACAACAAACCCACTTTGTTCTTCTGAGATCAGCACTTTAAGCCACTTCTTCAATCTCTCAGCCATTAACTTTGAAATAATTTTATATGCCACATTGCAAAGGGAGATAGGCCTAAACTGCGTTAACCTATCCGCCCCTGAACACTTGGGAATGAGAGCAATGAAAGTGGAATTAAGGGCACGCAACATCTGCTTGTTCCTCCGGGACTCCTAAACAACCGCCAGAAGATCCATCTTTATGATATCCCAAAACTCTTGAAAGAACTCTATTGGGAAACCATCAGGGCCAGGAACTTTTCCTTTCTTAATCTGAAACACAGTCTCCTCCAGCTCCTCTAGAGAAATCTCCCTCATCAGATAATCATTTGCCTCCCTGGAAACCAACTGAGGAATACAAGCAAGAACCTGTTCCTCCTCTACTAAGCCCCCTTGTGAATCCTCTTTGAAAAGAGCAGCAAAATACTGTGATGCCTCAGTCTCGATTTCCTGAAACGAGACAACACAATCCCCCCTGTCATTAACCAACACAGAGATAGAGTTACCATGCCTCCTGGCCTTCACAGAATTAAAGAAAAATGCGATGATTTTGTCCCCTTCCTGTAGCAATTCAACTCAAGCCTTCTGCTTCCAATAAACCTCTTCACGTAACTCACATTCCTCCACCACCTTCAAAGTCCTAGCCTCTTCTTTCAAAAGATCCTCGGAGACCCCATTATCCCGAATCAATCTCGTAACATTATTTAACTCTTCTAGGGCAACGAACTTATCATGAAAAATATTACCAAAACATCGACGGTTCCACCTTTTAAGCTGATACTTGACAAACTGAAGAATCTTGGTGAAAGTATACATTGCAGTACCAAAAGCAGGTCTACCAATCCTCCACCACACGTCCACTTGGTCATAAAGAGTAGAGTCCCGTAACCACATAAGCTGGAATTTGAAGGAAGGAGAATGAGGCGCTCGAGAAAAGATGATACTAAGCTTGATAGGCCAGTGGTTTGAACCCCTCCAATCCAAAATTTCAAAGGAGGTTGACCACAAGTCACTAACCCAGTAACAGGATACCAAGAACCAATCCAACCTCTCAGCGACACAGTCCTCACTAGTCCTCCTATTATTCCAAGTAAAATGACCATTATTGGGTTGAACATCAATAAGATTTAGATAATAAATGCTATCCCTGAGAAGTAGCGCAGAAGGCTCCAATCGAGCAATTCCACCCCTTTTCTCAGACAACTCGACTATAGCGTTGAAATCCCCAGCCAGAATCCACGGGTGGAAAGGAGCCAGGCTACAAACATATCGAAGGTGGGACCATAGAAGCTGCTTACCCTGATAATCAATAGGCGCATACACATTGGAGAGGAGAATACATTCTCCTGTCACAAAGTATGAGGCCACCAACGAAATTACAGACTTAGAAGACATCCACCAAAGAGGGAAAATCCTCGGTGGGTTCCATAACCAAGCCACACCCCCGGATGCACCATGAGCTCCAACACACTGACACTCACCATACTTCCATAACTTAGGTACCATATTCAACATACTCTCCACATAAAGCTTAGTTTCCTAAAGAAAAAGAACATCCAGAGAATGATTCCTAACCAAATCACGAACAACTTTTTGTTGAGGGCCACTATTCAAGCCCTTTACATTCCAGGATAAGACAATCATTTTTGGGTACACAAGAAGTGTGAATCTAGGGTCTTAACTGCCCCTAACTCCACCAGAGTTTCCCCAGTTGATTTAATCTTTTCCAAATCCTTTTTCCTACCCAGCTTGGGATTCTTCTCACCAACCCCTTTCTTTGGATCCTTTTGCTGAATACCCATGCGAGAAGAGGACATGGAGCTCTTTCCAACTTCCACACCAATATTTATAGGTAAAGGAGAACCCTCTCCCCCACTCGTCAAAGCCCCAATCACAGATTTTGGCCTAGCCGATACAATCAACTGCTGATCTGTGTCCATCTTCCCAACACCCGTGTCCTACACAACCTGTATAGCCTCTGAAGGAGGCCCGTCCTTTCCTAAACCCAAAGTTCCCTGATCCAAGTTCATTAGACCCGGATTCACCTCCTGTTGGTTGAGATCATCCAGCACCTCAAACCTGTTAAAAGAAGCATCATCCTGCCTCTCCCCCAGAGTCCTCTTCTACCCCTGATTCCTATTATGAGCTTTGATAGGAATATATCCATCCTCCCCAGTACCATCACCTAGAATAGGCCCCTTCCCCTTATCAGCCCCAGGTGGATTGTGAGGAGTTTGGCCAGATTGGGTCCCCATCAGCTTAGCCCTAGGGCACCTGCACTGCAAGTGTCCATACTCATGACAAAATCGACACTGAAAAGGTAGAGTTTCATAGTCTAACTGTTGCACCCATGTATATGATCCTGCACTCACTTCCACAGAATCTGGCAATGGCATGCTTAAATCAATTTCCACACATATATGGGCAAAAGTCATTACCTTTTTAAACTACGTCTGCTGAGAAGACCCAAATGGTTTACCAAGCATTGAAGCCACTAAATGTAGAACATCCTCTCGCCAACATTCGACTGGAAACCACAACAGCTGAACCCACACTGGAACCCTATTCGGGAGCTCTTCAGTCGAATTGAAACCTGCATGCCACGGCTTCATAAACAAGCCCGCTTGGTTGTAGAAATAGGGACCCCCTTCAAAAATCCTATTCCGATCCGCCATGCAATCAAATGAAACCATAAAGTAATTATTCGCTAAGAGCCTAATCTCCATCTCTCCTTCTGGCAACCAGGTCCTATGAGCCCAAGATTCCAAAAATTGCAATGAGACTCTTAAACCCATAAACTTGCAATAAAAAGAGTGTTTCGAATAATATTCAATATCATCCACCAACATCTCCATCGGGATAACCAATTTTGGTCTCTCCTTACATCTTTCCAAGCATCCATTAATCTTCATAATCTTAGATCCTCCAGATGACCCAGAACCATTCAACTCTTGATTCATCGCAAACAAATTATTCTCAAAAACCTTCGTACCCTGTGATAGAGGTTTTGATCCAAAGGCTAATCAGAAATCCATCATGGGGTTAGCCCCAGATGTTTCCCCTCGAGACATGAACCCAGAGCAATACCCTAAGCAGACATGCAAGCGCCCAAATCAAGGGAACAGAGGAAAACATCTACATGAGGGTTAACACAAAACCCCTCTAGCTCCACCCACAGCCCACCACAACGCAAAAGTTTCAGCTACAAACAGAAAATACCAACCCCCAATCAAGGCAACGCACTGCCCAAGGAGAATGGCAGCTTCACGCTCCAACCACCCACACCACGTCCAACTAACTCAGCCCCACACGGGCCCTGCAGGTTGACAGAGCCTCCCCCACAGCAACACACTGATGAACACCACGTCGCCACCACACACAGAAAAAATGCAGGTCAAAACCTGCTAGCGCAATCCAAGCACCCACCACCACGCACCCAAGAGATCCAGCTATGCAAGAAGGTAACCACAACACAAACAAAACCCTGAACACAGAAAGAACCCCCCTCTTCGCACCAACAAGTAAACGCAGACAACAAGCTAGGGCACAAACGCCCTAGCTCGGCCAACAGAGCTCAGAAACGCCATCCACAACTATTCACTATCAATTAAATAAAAAAATTTAATTTTAATTTTTAAAATAATTTATTAATAATAAATTATTCATAATTGATGTTTAATAAAAAATAGTTTAAATAGGCATTAAAAAAGTAATCAACAATCAATAATTATTATAAATCAAAAATTTAATTACAAATAATAATAATAATTAATTAAAAATCAATTTTAAATGTCAATATTAATTAAAATTAATAAATAATAATCAATAATAACAATAATTATTGATTATTAAAATTATGAATAAATTATAAATAACCCAAAATTCAATATTCTAAATTTTGACAATATGATTTATGATTTTATTAAAAAGAGATCTCATAAAAATTGATCTATGATTTTATTAGAAATAGATAGTGAATAATCTCTGCCATAGGAATTAAGTAGAGTATATAAAGCAAACAAATGAATGTGAACAACTCTTATTTTGAAGTAGTTTCATTTGTGCTCCTTTCTCTTTGTCATCTTGTTTGACTATTTTGAAGAGGTCAAGGGTTATTAACAAATTGTAGTCATTCAACCCATTAACTAGCTTGGTTGATGAGGCTTGACAAAAGTAGCGAAGCGTTTGTTGCATTTAACATCATGCATGTGGAATGAAGTGTGGTGGAAATAGCCTACCTATAGTTGAATCAAACACTAAATTTTTAGAATGATTTTTTTCAAGGCTTGATATTAGAAAGACAGGTGTTATTTTTAGAATTCTGCATGAGCTTCCTAGGGTCCACCATTTATTATAAATTGTTTATACTACTAAAATTCCCCACTTATAAAGCATGTAGTAAAGATCATATTTCATAAATGAAGAGCACGTCTTGTTGAAAGTATCCATTTGTAAAATAGACTCAAAATCATGAATTACTAAAAACCTTCATGGCCTAACCAAGGACTCAACCATATTCTTATATCCTTACCTACCACCTAGATACTTTGAGCTATCTACTCTTATTGACTTGGCATATATTTGCATTTGTACCTATCTTATAGTTAAGTGATGAAGAGATTTATCTGATACTTAAATGTTCCTTATCCACTTTAGTTGGATTTTGATTAAAGATTTTGATCTAACATCTAATACCATACAACAATTCCTTCAAGCAAATACAATTGGCAAGTACAAAGCTAAATTTCATAACCTTCATTAACATCCACGTTGGTTGTGTCAATATGGGAACTTTGGAATGGGGTATGGACATCCATTAAAGCATAATGAATAGAGGGATTTTTTCAAATGAATTGTGGTTACAACTACCTTAGTAGTATCATCTACTTTTATTGTTGTGGGCATATCTAATATGAAACAAATCTAAAACTCTATGGGAATCAATATATGGTAGAAATTACTAATCATGAACTATTTTTCTTGTCTTTTCATCTTTGTTCTTTATAGGTTATACCATATAATATGCTATTTCTACTAACCTTCTCTTTAGTTTGCACAAATAAATATCTTCACCATTTAAATATGAGATAGCTACAAATACAAATATATCTAACATGAAACATGAAGTAGTAGTACATTGCGTGCAACCCTTTACACATTTTATAATCCCCTTCTCCCTTGCATTTTATCACCCAACAAATGTGGGGGCACACTGTATTTGTTGCCAAAAAAGTGATGTATTTGATTTTTATCCCACATATATAGCTACACCTCATCTTGTCTGATTATTTTGAA
This sequence comes from Sequoia sempervirens, assembly GCA_007258455.2. Taxonomy (NCBI): domain Eukaryota; kingdom Viridiplantae; phylum Streptophyta; class Pinopsida; order Cupressales; family Cupressaceae; genus Sequoia; species Sequoia sempervirens. The sequence continues at coordinate 115,976 of VDFB02353249.1, forward strand.
GAGACCAAGGGTCACAATATTTTTAAATGTTGTGGTTAAAACTACCTTAGTAGTATCACCTAATTTTATTGTTGTGGGGATATCTAACATGAATTTTTTTTACAACTATGTGGAAATCAATGTACGGTGGAAATAACTAATTGTGAACTACATTTATTTTTCTTGTATTTTCATCTTTATTCTCTATAGTTTATACCATATAGTGTGCTATGACTACTAACCCTCTCTTTAGTTTGGACAAATAAATCTCTTCACCACCTAAATATAAGATAGCTACAAATACAAATATATGCTAGGTCAATAAGAGTAGATGGCTCAAAGTATCTAGGTGGTAGGTAAGGATATAAGGATATGGTTGAGTCCTTGCTTAGGCCATGAAGGTTTTTAGTAATTCATGATTTTTGGTCTATTTTACAAATGGATACTTCAACAAGATGCATTCTTCATTTATGAAATATGATCTTCACTGGATACTTCATAAGGGGAATTTTACAAATGGGTGACCAAGAAGCCCATGTAAAAATTCTAAAAATAACACCTATATTTCTAATATCAAGCCTTCTAAATTTTATTTTATTTTTTATTCAACTATAGGTACCTAGTTTATTGCCACCACAATTCATTCCACATGCATGATGTTAAACACAACAATCACTTCATTTCTTTTGTCAAGCCTCATCAACTAAGCCATTCAATGGGTTGAATGAACTATAGTTTAGTTATGACCTTTGGTCTCTTCAAAATAATCATACAAGATTAAGGAGAGAAAGGAGCACAAACCAAACTACTTCAGAATAAGGGTTGTTGTGTGTTCATTGGTTTACTTTATATACTCTACGTAATTCCTATGGGGAGAAATTATTCACTATAGAAATTAAAGATGATTGATTATCTACCAAGTATTGTTTTGTGTGTTTTAAAATGGAAGAGCTCTACAACTTAATGGAAATTGGTATATGCTAATAGTCAACTTATTATCTTATTTATATAATTTTCTTAGCTTTGTTTACTAACAAATTTATAAGGTAGAGGATAACATGATTCTTTAAACTGGCTACTACACAACAATTTATGTGTTGCAAGTATTGCTTCCATTCTTTGTATTTTTTACATTGGATGCATATTTTTTTATAATTAGCAAACTCTTTTAATGTCTTGCCTATTTGACACAATGCCTCAAAGAGTTGTGATCTCATAGATGCGCTATGAAATGTTGCATTACTACCCTCATAACAATCTTTGAACAATTATGTTATATCTAATTAGAAACTCAATTGTAATACCTTGATTTAATCATCAAATTGTCATTTGTGTCTCAAGTTTGTCAAAATCCAAAATGATTGATTTCTAATAAAATTATAAACATGTCATTTAAATAATTAACACTCAATAATTTATTATTGATTATTATTTAATAATTTTAATTAAAATTGTTATTTAAAATTAATTTTAATTAATAATTTATTATTATTTGTAATTAATTTTTTCTTTATAATAATTATTTATTGTTGATTATTTTATTACTATCTAACTTTTTTTATTTTTATTGTTATCTAACTTTTTTCAAAACTAATTGTTGGAAAATGTGCCTCAAGCTTACTGACATGAAACTCCTATAAGGGAAAAGTCGGTGAGACTCTCTGAATGTCTTACCGACTAGCAGTTGTGTTCTAAACTTTTGAAGTGTTCAAGTCGCCGAGACTTTGGTTTTGTCTTGCCAATGGGAGTCATCGGCAAGACATGTTGATCATGGTGAAAGTTCTAACTCTTTCCGCTCGAATAGACTTCTTGCCGATGGGTTTGGTTTCTATTGGATATCAGGGAGACTTTTGGCGACAAGTGGCATCGGGGAGAGACATGAACCATCAGAGTGATTCATTCCGACAGAGTATGTCTCACCGATGGTTATACACTCGAAGTCATCGAGGTGACATGAAGGCTCGATAAGAGTCTAAGCTATGGCTGTGGTCTCGCCGAAAGGTTTGCTTTCGGTAAAAACTCTTGCCGATGGTTTTCCTCTCGCCATGGGTATGAACATCGGTATGACATAAGGTTATGTAAGACTCTTGGCGATAGATCTGCATAAGATGGATTTTTGTTTGGTATGACCTCTCGCCGATAGCAATGGTCTGGTCGATGGTTTTGCAGTGGATATCGATGTGATTTCTTAGCGATAAAGTGAGTTTGGGCGATAGGTTTGAACTCGATATGACTCTTGCCGATGGTGGTGACTCTAGCCGATAATGACAGTTGAGCATTATGGCATCAGGGAGACATGACCTAGTGTCTCACTGACATACGACACAGTTTGAACGCCTTGACTGAATGTCTATCCTACGTGGTCTATTTTCAACCAATCAAAGAAGCGAAATGTGAACCGCTAGCAGTTGGAATGTTGCGACCGTTCCTGTGAGGGAGATGAACAGACTGTGAGCAAAAATGACTATGTTGGGCAATGGCGGATGACGGTGAACAGTTCGATGAGTGACAGTGTTGTTTGATTAAATATAGATTGATTTGTGTAAGTTCGATGGATGTTTCTGTGAGCATTTTTGTATGAGGTTGATCAAGAAATTATGTTGTTGTAAATTGACATTAGAAAGTTAAGTTTGAACTTTGTATGTAATTTTATTTACTGTAATACAAAGAGGCTTTTCTTGGTGTGGTGGGTTTTTCTCCCGTAAGGGTTTTCCCACATAAATCTGGTGTCCAATTGTGTATGTTCATTTCTTTGTTCTGTTAATCCTTTCAAGTGTATCTTAATGAGCTGTAATTGTAAAATTTAAAGTCATATATGCATTCTTCCTTGAGGTTTTGATGTAAGAAGAGTTTGTTCCGCACCTAAGCTTTCCTTACAAGTGGTATCAGAGCCTGGCCAGTTGTGTTATCCTTGTGGGTACGTTGGGCTTTTTGTGTCAATTCTGTTCAGTGGGAGTCTTGTAGAATTCTAGTAATTCAAATTACAGATTAAGATGGCAAGCACGTCAGGAAAGATTGAAATTGAGAAATTCAATGGCAACAATTTTGAGTTGTGGAAACTTAAAATGGAAAATCTATTGGTTGATCGTGATCTTTGGATTGTTGTGTCTAGAACGAAGCCTACAAGCATGAAGCAAGAGGATTGGGACCTTGCAGATAGAAAATCA